>LQRL01152917.1:31349-48028 GCA_001703475.1 Hydroides elegans
CTTAGACAAATTTGAGATATTTTGGGATATTTGTACAGCACAGAAAGATTACGCCTTTATTGAAACGTTGCGAGGACTACGTTGTGTGGACGAATATGTTAGGGCAACGGTGCGAGAATAACGTTGTGGAAAAGATGTTGTGAGAAAGACGTTGTGAGAAAGACGTTGTTGAGGACAGGTTGTGAGAAAGACGTCGTGAGAAAGACGTTTTGAGAAAGATATTTCTTTTGACCTTCTGCTTTTTACTGACAAATATTCGTGTTAAGGAATGTTTTGCCTAGGCTGGGGGCTTTGCATCTCTGATGCCTATGTTTATTAAATATTATATAAAAAGTAAAGAGCTTAACATTATATTGTTTTTATTAAATATTATATAAAAAAAATAAGTATCTATTAAAAACCCTATTCAGTTTTCATTCGTAATGGCCTTCAAAAGTCTTTATTGATATGGATGATAAATGGAAATGTCGTTTCCATTGTAAGAAAAGTGTTTGAATTAATTGATATAAAAACGCTGAATATAGCAAATATCTTTATTTTTGTAGACGGATCCGACTTTTAACATGATTCACATGAGATCGTTCACTTCAGTTGAATGCCAGTCTCTTTTCATCGGACCAACACAATAAGAATAAATTGCGACTAACTAAAACATGATTTAACAAGTGAATAATATTTAAACTAAAATTTGATGCAAAATTGAAAGCCATAATTGAATCGATTGAATAAACACTGCATGATTCATATGTGGAGTATCGGTCAAATATACAGTTCCATTTATGAGCAATTCTAGAGCTTAATCGCATGTGTTTTTTCCTCGTGTATATTAATTGAATTACAAATGGGTGCATGTCTAACCAGATTTGTTAAACACGGGCAATCCGAAAGTCAAATGATGACCAATTTCTTTGTTTTATGTTTTGTAGGCAGACCCAAGCCAGCTTACAAGCGAGAACATAGACCGGTTCATTAGTCAAATGGGTCCCAGCACTTTCATATGCAACTTGTGTCATCACCAGTGTGGATGGATGTATAGTATGAGAAGGCATATTCGAGCAGTTCATCTCAAAATACGCAACCACAAATGTTCATTTTGCGACGCAAAGTTTAACGAAAAAAGAAATTGTGCTCGACATGAGGCGATATGTAAAAGGCGTGATGATCGTAATCAGACATGAAAGACATTTGATATTATATTGTAAACTTGATACTTAAAAGTTTATGAAGAATTCAGTATGAGAATAATTGTGTACTTTTTCGTTAAATCTATTGAATTAGTAATCGAGAAAAAAAAAAAACACATGTCATGATGAGAAGTAGAATTATTGCTGTATGTTTTTGAACGTCGAGGGAAACCGACAACGGGACAAAAGGATGTATTGTATTATAATAATTGTGAGTTTGTATTAAAAAAAAACATCGATAACAGCAAAAAATACATTAATAACAAGGTGCGTCCTGGAAGTCCTCGAAGTACAGGAAAACGATAAGGACTAGCAAAAGTCCTGGAAATCGCCAGTTCATATTGTAGTTTACTTCCGCTGTGTGCCGGTCTTTTTCCACCTGCCCGAAAAAATGAAATTATTCTATGACTAACCGAAATATAACTAGGTCAATGAATCATCTTGAATAAGAGTTCATATAGAAAACGTAGAAGAATAAGCCCAAAGTAATCTAAATGTAAACTATGCATGGCTGTGTTGTATTCAAATCTGGAATATCGGATGATTTTTACGCAGTTCTATTTGTCAATATCAGATCATTTATTGTTGCATTGTGCAGTTTATAAGTCAATAAAAAAGTGTGTGCATGTCAAACCCGATATGTTTTAAATCAGCGGCATAAATGACAATCTATAATTTCCTGTTTTATAGGTAAACCTTGGCCATCTTTCCAGCGAGAACATAGACCAGTGCATTGTTCGAATGGACCCAGACTCCTTCTTGTGCAACATATGCCACCATCAATGTACCCGGCTTCAAAATATTCGCAGACATATTCGTGCTGTTCATCTCAAGATACGCAACCACCAATGCTCATTTTGCGAGCTAAGATTTCACCAGAAAAAAGACTGCGTTCGACATGAGGGAAAATGTAAAAAGCGTGAAAATTGAAATGAGACTTAAGGCGCATTTATTATCTGATTTCTTTTCGTTTACGAAAAAAAAAAACAGATTATATTTTCGTTCGACTTTAGACCGCAAACTTTTGTGCACACCATAACTTACTCTTCAAAACCACTAAACATAGTTAAAATTGTATCAAAGTATTATTGATGATGTAAAGTTTATAATTGTCTGGATTTTGATATTATATGTAACATAGTTTGTGAAATATTTGATGTTTACAAAATCCTTTTGAAGTAAAAAATGAGTCGTTCTTATTGACATCTCCGCAAACACTGAAAACTGAAGCTGTCAATCACCCCGCACTGACCATGGACCCAATAGAGTAGCTGCCACATATTCATAGGAAGTGGGCGGGGCTTACAGCACGCAAAAGCTGCTATTAGTCAATGAGCAAGTTATGTAATTATTCACTGACGTGAGGCGTGTTGTCGTTGCTATTTTTTAAAAAAAAATGTGCTGCAATAATTGCTCAATTTGAGCCCTGAGGTTTATGAACATATCAAATTAAAAAATTGAGTATCGTTGCTCGTATTGGGATAATAAAGGGCCTGTTCGAAAATGGGAAAATAGAGGAAACTATATGTGTTTGAATTGTGGATGATAAAGTACATTCTTGCAATTGAACCCTCACTATCTAATCGAACAAAATGCAATTATTGCATTTAATGTAACATTTTGGATGAAGCATTTTAAGAATTCCCTTTTGATCAAAAGAAAAGAAATTAGATTTTATGCTCTACGAGCATATCTATTCTTGTTTCAAATTTAAAAATGTGGAAAAAAAAGAATAAAACCAAACTTAATCGATCTAAATGAAAAGTTGTGATTATTGTATATATTAAAGAATTAAGTAAGCAAAAAAGGTGAAGGATAAGAAAACGGTCAAATGATTGATGCATGTACAATAGAAATGTCCATTTAAAAAAACAGCCAGGCAATTGGTAGCAGTAAAATTATTTTGTATTTGTTTTTAGCCACGGCTTGCTTTGCAAGACGTGGATTGTACCACCACTTGGTGTTATTGATTTAGTTATATATATATAAATATATTTATCTGTTTAGTTCGTTAACTTTTCGGGAAAAACGCTACTCCTCCGAAAGTTCTGAACCGATTTGAATGCGGATTTTTTAAATATGTTCCTTAGGGCCTTGTGCATTCCAGTTGTGCTTATGTAAGCAATTGTGCTTATATAAGCGCTTATAAAAAATAAAAACATATTTTGAGCCACTTTTTTATGCGACTGTCGTTTTTAGGGTGAGCGATAATACAGGTTTCTAGTAGTTTGTTTACATCACGTGATTCTGCGGCTGTTGCCTTTATGGAGATAACGCAAATTATGACGTCATAATCAAAGGACTAATGCAGCAGTAGAGTTTTATATACAGCCGAATTTAAATTAACATTTCCGGGATGTTTGACTTGTGCTTTCTTCTTGTATGGCTCGAAACTAAAATAAAATTCTTTATGTGAACATAATGGAATTACAGGTAATATTTTATTAATTTCTTTTGACTATCCCCGTTTATTATTACGTCAAAATCAAAGTAACTACTGCACGGTTTTATACATATAGATATTTTTTAAACAGTTGAATTTCAATTAGCATTTCCGGGATGTTTGACATGTGCTGGCTTCATTGCTGTGTCTTTCATGTATTGCCTTAACTAATATCTCAATGAAATAGCGAATGTAGAGACACCAGTTAGATTGAAAATAAAACCATTTTCGGGGTGTATGGTATGCACTGCTGCATTATTTGCGTTTCACACACTATTTTCCTCGCGTTTCGTAGATTTGAATGTGACAGTGTTTAATTGTGTAATATTACACAGAACATGCGATTGTTTGCAAAAATCGATCTTTTAAGGTAAGCAAATGGTGGATTTTATCAAAGCATTGTATAAAAATGGTTGAGTTAAAAACATAATTGCATATAGCATTGTTATTTGTAAGACGCAAATGTCCTATGGTACGTCGTATTTTCACATTGTTGTAATAATCATTATTTTTTCAAGGGAAAACTAATAGAAATATTGAAACGTTTTACAAACAAATATAACCGAGAGATATGATTCTCACCAACAACAAATAATACTTTTTTACGATATTTAAATCCAATAAATATAAAGGAAAGTTTGTCATATGTAATTAACTGAACAAAATATAGAACATTTTAGATATCGGAATCGAATTTATAAAATATTCACAATGAAAGTGTAACTGTAAGAAATGTTCTGAAATCAATTGAATGGGTTTATAGCTTTATTAAATCGTGTTTATTGATGGTTGAAACTCAAGATGAACAATTAATCGGCATACTTTGATATCGCAGCGAGATTAGTGCAAGTTGTGGCACACTGTCCTTGGACAGTCTTGTTAGAAATAATAAATAATCGAATAAATGAAAGAAAGTTAAAAAAAAAATTAAAACAAAAGTTACTATCGACATTGCGAAGATCCGGACGCATCAAGGAGGCTTAATCACGGTACACAATCTCACCATTCTGTTTCAGTTTTTGTTATCGATTTCCTTACTAATAGATTAGATATTTGAAATAGATAAATAAATTTGACATACCAAATAATGTTTGAATTATTTAATGAAAGAGCATGAAGTAAAGTAGATGCATATCCCGGGAAAAATAAACATATTCATAGTAGGCTCAATTATATCAGAGAATGTGAAAACTATCAAATTTTTGTCAGTCCGCCGGACCGATATGTACAATATTTTGTCGGTCCGGCCAATTTTTTATCGGTCCGGCATAAAATCACCTAAAATAATCGGCAATTTTTTATCGATCAGCCGGACCGACAAGTTTAAAAACTTGTCGGTCCGGCCGAATATTTGTCGGTCCCGGACCGACGGACCGACGGTTTTCATATTCTCTGTTATATTCATGTGCGATTTTCAAATATTCAAATAGACATTAAATGTCGGGTTATATACATTTTAAAAACAAAACTATATAATCTGCCTTTTATTTGATGTGTTTTAGGTAAAATTGCCAACGGGTCTGCGGCGTGATAACATAGAACAATATATTGTTCGCATGGAACCAGACACTTTCTTGTGCACCATTTGCCATCACCGATGCTCGAGAATTCAAAATATTCGCAAACACATCGAGGCCGTTCATCTCAAGATACGCAACCATCGATGTGGTTTCTGTGACGCGAAATTCTATGAGAAGATAAACCGGGATAGGCATGAGGGACGATGTAAAAAGCGGAACAATTAGAATGAAACTAGAAAGACAATATGTGGCAATATTGTGAATTTAAATAATGCGTATGTAGGTATGTTGAACCAAATTTGTTTAACACTGTCAATCCGAATGTCGATTGATGACACTTCCTTTGTTTCCTGGTTTGCAGGCAGACCCAAGTCAGCTAACAAACGCGAACATAAACGAGTACATATGGATTCTTACTTGTGAAAGTTGTGTGACCATAGCAGATGGTGGAAGTGTATGCTCGAACATATTCGAGCTGTCCATCTCAAAATACGTAACCACCAATGCTCATTTTGCGATGCAAAGTTTCGCACGAGAAGAGATTGCACTTGACATGAAACGACTTGTAAAAAGTATGACACAAAATGTAAATAAGATCGAACGCGAAAGACATTGATGTTATTCTAAATTATTAAAAGATTGCTTTACTTCAAGTTTATGTAGAATTATTTATGACTAAAGAACACTTTCCCTTTTAAATGTTTTTTTTCTCGTAATATTTTTGATAATAAGTAAAGAAGAAAATTTTCGTGCTGAAAGGGGTAGTGGAAGAATTCTTATACATTTGTATGTACAACAGTCCTCGCCTTCATATTTTTGCAAGTCTACGAAAATCAACTACACGTAACGAGACAGTAGGAAATTGTGCATTACATTGAGTACTGGTAATATTATTCTGAGTTTTTTTCATTTTAAAAGGCCTTTTCTTGTATGTAAATTTATATGGCTAGCATGTAATATCTTGGTTTATGCAGAACGCTTTTCATTTTAAGAAATGTGTTTCAACTAATTAATATAAATAAAAATGGAACAAGGGAAGAGTTCTTTATCTCATGTATATATGCAGCCTATACACAAAGCTCAATTCATATGATACTAAAATAATCTATCGTTGCAGTTCACTTCAGTTTGGTGCTATTTTTGTCTCCATAGGAACATTGAAATTCAAAATAAAAGTGTGGCTAACCAACCAAAGCATGATTTTGCCATTGAATTATATTTTGAACTGAGATTATGATGCAAACAAAGTAGTACGCCAAGATTCAAAAAGGCAAAAGTTAACCAAACTGTTCCATTTATTAACGCTTCTAGAGAAAAATCGCATGTGCCTTTTCCCAATCCATATAATAGATCAAGATATGTTTAACAATGCTGATTAAATGATGACATGCTTAACACTGCTGGTTAAATGATGAACATTTCTTTATTTTATGTTTTGCAGGCAGACCCAGGCCCGCTTACAAGCGCGAACATAAACGAGTACATAGCTTGCATTGGACCCAACACTTTCATATGCAACTTGTGCCATCACCAAAGCAATTATCAACGTAGTATGCGCAGACACATTCGCGGTGTTCATCTTAAGATACGCAACCACCTTTGCAAATTTTGCGGCGCAGCGTGGCACGAAAAGATTAATCGCGATCGACATGAAGCCATTTGTAAAAAGAAGCGTGGGAATTGAAACGAGATGAGAAAGATGTTCGTGTTCGTTAAAAACCTCAAAATAATAATAACATTTCATAAAAAAGGATTTATTAAATTTTACTAAAGGCTATGATAGAGTGTAATTGTACGTCAAGAAATAAGTAGATTAGAAAAAGGGTGATGGTGAAATGTGATAAGTGGAACAATTACTGTGTGTACAGTATATAAATGTATTTATAGTTTCAGTTTTTTTTTTGCAAAGGTGCTGGAAACTAACAGGCACAATTGTTTAGTCGATACTTATTGTGTGTTTGTACTATAACTAGCTGTTGGTTACTATATATTTCTAAAAATAACAAAACTGCAACAATAAAAGAGAACAAAATACGTAATCATTGTAACATATTGATCATATTTCCCTAGAAATTTATACCAAATGTAAAGGTAAATTTGTAATGATCAAGCTTGAAAAGGTTGTATTTGGATGCATACCATATGTCGACAATATAGCAATAAACGGACACTAAGAGCCCTATTATGAACTAAATGTTGAACATTATATGCATAACTACTTTTTCCGATTATGTGGAAAAGCTAAAGATAAACCAGAGAAAAAATGTATAAAGAAAGAGCTGAACACTTTCTTCAATCCATTATACCGTATGTTGTTGTAGGATGAACTGAACTTCCTATCAACACCCGAGCAGAATCTCTTCACCTCTCTTCCACCACCACTACCACCACTCTCGATTTCCGACTCCACAACCTCGAACCAACTCACACCAGAAACCGTCAAAAACTACATCGTATGCGTCGAGAAGGATCACGTATACATGTGTGCGTTGTGCAAGGCGCAGTTTAAACGGGCAGGAGGGGCGCGGCACCATATACGCGCGGTGCATCTGAAGATTCGGAATCATCATTGTGCGTTTTGCATGATTGGATTTTATGACAAGAAAGATTGCGTAAGGCATCAAGGAAGGTGCAAAATGAAGGGACAAAGTGGACCTTTAGCGGATTAAAAAAAAACTGTTTAATTGGAATCTGGTTGAGACTTTTATTGGTGTTGGTATCTTGTTTCCGTATTTGAATTTTATTTACACTGTATAAATTATAAATATGTCTATTCTTAAAAAGCCTAGCATTTGACATGATTTCGCAAAAAGTCAAAGTGACTGATACAAAAGGGTTCAAATTGTTTGCCGTCGCTGCACAGTTGTCATTTGCAATAAAGTCTATAAATAATCAACAATAATGATTTTAAAAAATCTATAAACAAGTCATGCCATTTACAATGATATGAAGGAGTTCGGAGATGGCTTCTTAGTTTTGTATCAATATTTTCAAATCTAAAAAAAAAATAATATATATGCTCACCTTTGTCTTAGCATTTGGCGTATCAGTTTAATATGGATAATTTTTACAGTGCAATAAGATAGTGAATGTAGAAAAAAAGCGAATTGAAGGTTTTAGACACAAAATAAATACATTTATATAAAATGGATATAAATTTACAGATGAGAGATATGCGTTTAGTGCGGTGCTATTAAGTTGCACTTTAATTTCACTTTATCCATTCCATCAGCTTTCATTATTTCGAATGTATAGCTCAACATTACCACACGTTAACAAATTAAAGAATATTTTTCCTAAAAAAATACGATTGTTCATTTATAAAATTAACTTGTATATACCGTAAACGTGTTATATTGAAAACACATTTTCTATAGAATAAATTTGATAATGGCGTATTGGATCATTTTATTTTCGAACATGTCATGTTAGAGTAAAGCACAAACTTTCTACCGGTTGATGTTTATTGATCTTAAAGGTCTGTTTCAATTTTTGAAACGTAAAGGTTGAACAAATCATTTATCTCTATACTTTACATAAAATTGTTTAGCCGATACGTTCCTAGGTACGACGAGTAATCGAATCGACTTTTATTGGGTACCTTAAAACATCTTTCTGTTCCTTTTTGCAGGGCATGTTCACCGCTCCACCCGCCACGCAACTCTTGACCCTGGAGACCATAGGCAAATTCGTTGCTTGCGTCGATTCAGAAACATATATATGCACTCTGTGTCATACCCAGTGCAAAAATCGAGCTAATGTTCTACAACATCTGAAGGCTGTGCATTTGAAGCTTCGCAATCATCGCTGTTCATATTGCAGTGCCTCGTTTGGACATAAGCCGAATCGAGATCGACATGAGAAGAAATGCAAGGCGAAGCCTGAATGAATGGAACAGTTTTAACAGCAATGTATTTTCACAAATAATATTGACTTGATAGGGTCACTCGACATTGATATTGTTATCAACAGACTCTTAAATCTTTTATCGAATTCGGCCCAAATGGCTTTATCTACAAATAGGCATGCAATAATTGATCACATTGATTACTAAAACATGTACCAATGAACAATTATTATGATACAATGATGAAACTAGACTCTTGAAAATTAAAAAGAAAAATCAATAAATGTCCTATGTTATTATACCCTATTCTGCCTTGTTGCAGGCAAAGGAAAATGACCCGAATGTGGCAAAGGGGAACGACCTGAAAGTCTCGATGGCACACGATCCAAAAGTGGCAAAGAACAATGACCCGAAATTGCCTAAGGTGAACGATCTGAAAGATGCAAAGGGGAATGATCCAAAAGTCGCAAAGTGGGATGACTCGAAAGTGGCCAAAAGGGACGACTCGAACGTGGCAAAGCTAGATAACCTGAAGGTGGGAAAGGGGGATGACCCAAACATGGGAAAGGAAAATCACCCGAAAGTAGGAAGGGGGAAAGACCCAAAAGTGGTCAAGCTAGATTATCCTAAAGTGGCAAAGGGGATTGTTCCGAAAGTGGCAAAGGCGAATGATTCTAAAGTGACGAAGCGAAACGATCCGAAAGTGGCAAAGGAAGTAGACCCGAAAATAGCGAAGGAGAATGACCCTAAGGGTGCAAAGGAGAATGACCCATTCCACGAAACCATAGAAGAGTCCATCAAGCCTTCAGATAAAGGTTTCCAATGTACGAATTGCGACAAAACACTGAAAACCAGGGATAGTGCCCGTAGCCACATCAAGACGATTCACATGAAAATGCGCAACCAATCCTGTATCTATTGTGACGCCCGTCTTACCAAAAAGACTGACCGCATTGACCATGAGAAACTTTGCGAGGCAAAAGCAAGTTTGGAACTGCTTTTTAAGTAAAACCAAAATGTGAAAAACGTCTTCGTTCGAAGTGTAAATGTTAATAGAGATACCTTTGAACGATAAGGCGTTGTGAACATACTGTAAATACGCACGTGTCAGGTTTATGTGATCAATACATCGCAATAATTATTGAATACATTATTTTTTATCGACAATAACTAAAAAATATAAAGTAGAAAATAAGATTTTGATAAAGGTGTATGGTTTAAAATAAATCACTGTAAACTTCTTGATAAGAATATAAGTAAGACACTCACACGGATCGTTTAATGGTTGAAAGATATAAAGGAAATATTCAACATATAATAGTAAATGGGTTTTGTAGATGTTGCGATTGTTTATTTGAATGTCATTTCAAAAGTTGCATTAAAATTTAAAGTTTGATTACTAGTTGCGCTTTCGTAAATAAAATCGTAAATTGGTGTTGAGTTGCTCTAAATAAGTTGTATTTGAAGAGTAATAATGAAAAAAAGAAAGAGATTTCGGAAGATTTTTAATTGATGATCAAGAAACCGCAAGGATGAGTGATATTAATAAGCTAGTTAAAATAAGTTAAAACTCGTATTTGTTGTTATGTGCATAGAAGGTTATGAAACTACAGTAATTTATTCCAATTAGATTTGTCTAAAAGGAGAAATCCACATCGATATGAATAGATCAGATCGAAATAAGGTTAAGACATTTTTTAAATATATTCAAGATATAATAAATAAAAATCCGTTTCACCAAAACTATATCATTGTCTTTTCATTTTCAACAATTATCATGCAAGTAAAGAAGGATACTTAAAAAAAACTATATTGACACTTTAGAATAACCATTTTTCGATATTCCGCCTATATGGATTAGTAAAGACAGATTAGTTAAGACATTTTTCTTGTTTTCTGTACTTTCAGGATTTACGCCAGGAACTGGGCCTCGACAAATCACAGGAAGTGCCAAAAGCCATGCTTGAGCGGTTCGTCATGAACTTGGACAGCGGCTTCTACATGTGCAGTTTGTGTATGACGCATATAAAACAGCGATGCCACGTGCACGATCATATACGTTCGGTGCACTTGAATGAACGGAATCATCGATGTGGGTTTTGTGCGGCGGCGTTCTTTAAAAAGAGCGCCAGGGTGCGCCATGAGAAAACGTGCAAGCATAGACCTATGATTATTTGAAAAGGAACGACATTGAAACGAAGGAATGGTTTGGGATATGATATGATATTTCCATGATTTTAACGGTAGAAATGCATTGAATTTAAATAATTTTATGAGAATGTCGTATAGCCAAGACTCTATGTGCAATTGATATGGAGAATGAACTACACTTGAAACCTATTTCGCTTTACATAGACACTCGATGAAATTGTGAAGCACCAAAGTGTGAAACACGAAAACTTGATTTAAATTATTTAGGATGTTTTGTTAACATTGGACTAGTTTTGTGTTTATTTAACAGATCTATAAACAATATAATGTTATTTTATTTTTCGACGGATATGTATTAAATTGTGAAACACGAAAACTATATTAAAATTATTTGTGATTTGTTTTTACATTGGACGAGTCTGTGTTTATTTTACAGATCTATAAACAATATAAAGTTATTTTATTTTACGATGGACATATTAGTTAATGATTGATTGGCTAAAACAAGCCTTATCATTATCACCAAGTAAACCACTTTAATAGATATACATGTACACGATCTTAAGTTGAAAGTTGCTATATCTCTATTATTTGAGCAGACTGTTTTTGTTTTCACTTTAGATAAAATAAAAAGGTTAATGGGTTTCTAAAATATACTTCGCGAAGAAATGTTCTTTCAATGACGGGTAAAGGGGTTATGCAACATAATATAGTTTAACGTAAATGTAATAAGATCCTTGGAAGTTGGAAATTGAACAGAATCATAAGTTATAAAATAAACAACATTAGATACTCACCAGAACAGCATGCCATAATTTCGATAATTGCATCAACATGTGAATCTATGAATTAATGTAATAACTTTGCGGGTCGAGGGAATTTCGTTTATAAATTAACCGAATGAAGTAGATTAAAATAATAACACCCATTGTTATAACCCGATTAACATTAATAGGAAACTTCAAAGTGCAGCGCAGCCAAAGAGAGGCAAATTATTTTAAGAGATAAATTATATCTTTACAAATAAATAGCTATATATTTCCTTTCAAGAATCAAATTATTTTTTGTTTTAGAACAACCATTTTATAAATGCATAAATGAAAATTGTACCTGGCCTGGTTCAATGCCAATGTTTAAGCTACCCACAATACTCAATAGAAACAGCGAGTTCGTTTGTCATGAAAAAATCTGCAGAAGAGAGACTTGTTTGGGAAAAAAAGTTTAAATGAACGGTATCCACCATCTAGCATGTAACGCATAATAAAAGGTATTGAGAGCTTCCATACCTCATCGATTCCTTAAAAGATTTTGATTCGTGTATCAAGAACAAACGTACTAAGAAAATGAAATGAAATATGTTCAATTAACCTCAAGTCTTGTATGGTTGCAGGTCTTACAACTGAACACCGATGGTACACCAACACCAACACACGACCAGTTAAAGCAGCATATCCTGTGTATTTCGGCGGATTCCTTCATGTGCAGCCTGTGTCACAAGACCTTTAAACAAATGTGCACCGTTCTCAGACACGTTAGATGCGTGCATTTGGGTATACGGAAGTATTCCTGCTCATTTTGTGGGCAGGCCTTTGGTGCTAAATGTGGTTGTGAGCGACATGAAAAAATCTGCAAAAAGAATCCGCAGGTGTACATGAACTGAATTCGTCTTGGAGCTCATGGCTAAGTAAAGTCAAAATATAGAACGAAAACCACTTGCAACATAAAAGGCGCAACAAGAAATCGTGTAAAAAACAACACAATTAGAAGCTTAAAAATGAATTCATCTTTTCCAACACGACATGAAATGTTGTATTTAAGAGCTAATAGATTAGTTTCTGGATTAAACTAGGCCTAACAATGTCACATCAGTATATGGATTGTGTCGAATAAATGTGTAAAACAATTTTGCTTTTTTTTTTCTGCTTAGTTCGATACGGAAGCAGTATGGACGCTGTATATTCAGTTAAAACGGAACATATCATTTTATTTATTTAGTTAAGATGCACTCTTGTGTGTTAGATTTGTTTGGAAGTTATTCGTAAAGTCAAGGCACAATTTTCTATCAGATGAATAAATTATCAACAAATCGCATTTCCTTGCTTGTGAATTCATAAGAACATATTTAGCTCTTCCTTTGGATTTGCGATTAAAGCATGTTGACAGTTTTGTATTTGTTTTTGTTCATGATGTTGGGTCACTATCCTTTGATAGCTTTGTAACATAGTCGATTATTCCAAAATAACAATTGGATTTATTGTTCCAGAATAATCAGAACATAAGACAAACCATCGCCTCGGGGTCACTGCAAGAAACAATAATTAGTGTTGCGAAAAACTCTTTTAAATGCGGACTATGCAACTACACCAGCAATTGCAAACGCAACGCTTCACGTCATATGCAAAATGTCCACCTAAAGGCTCGAGACCAGCCGTGTTCATATTGCGATGCCAGGTTCGGTCTGAAAGCGAATCGCATTCGTCACGAGAAGACATGCAAGCGACGACCAGGATAAATGAACAAGAAACAGATAAATTGTTTCTTGAGCAAACAGTTGAACTATAATTATTAATAAGTTTTTGCCAGATGATCAGCTGCTTAATGCATAAATTGCTAGGTTCTAAAGGCTACAGTATCGGGGTATGCCACAACTCGAGTCCGTCTTTTATATCCTGAGAATTGTAGCTCTGAATATGACTTAAATATTCGTATTAATTGTAATTATATTCAAATTGTATTTTTTTAAATGGTTTAAACCATTCGGTGAAATTGTTTTCAACTTCTTATAGACCTATATATAGGCCTTAATAATTATATGCATAAACCAATTCACTCAATGATATGTTCCAGATACGACAGTACAAGTCGAACAAAATTAACACATAATTTTTAGCCACGGCTTGCGAAGCAATCCGAGGCTTGTGCACTCACTTTGTCGTTGTTGAGTTGGTTAAGTTGTTAACATTTTTCCCTTCTCCTCTCTCAGTTTTTGACCGATTCTTCTCAAACCGGTATGGTGTTAATCCTTAGATAGTCCATTCTTTAGGGTGTGCTTTTTGTATCGATTGAGCTTACGTAAGCAAAAATATAAGCAACAATGCATTTTTTAACAAATGTAAACAAAATATAAGCAGGTATGCAAATGAGCGATAATAGAGGTTCAGCGTCTTTATAAATGACGGCAGTCACTTCGGGTAACTTAATTGACAGAAGCAATGATGGCTGTCTTCTGTCCTATGGGGTTAAATACTAAAATAACATTTTCGTGATGACTGCCTTGCATTGTCTTCTTACATTGTATGTCTGGAGCAGTCACTGGTTACAGTGTAGGTCAAATGTGGACGTCCAACAATAAGAGTAATTACAGTCAGTGCAAGATGTGGCACACTGTCCTTGGACAGTCTTGTTATTGACTATGATTGTTATTGTAATGTTTTAGATGTCGGGTGGCATGCAAGGACTCCTTACCCCAGAGACATTAGAAGACTTCATAGTATGCCTGGATAAAAAAAAGTACTTTATATGTGTGCTTTATGTTACACTCAAATCAAGACGCGACCTAACGTTCGCCATCACATTGAAGCAGTTCATCTCAAAGTTCGCAAATACATTTGTTCTCGCTGCAATGCTGCTTACACGAAGAAAAATCATTTAACTCGCCATGAGAAGTCATGTAAAAAGAAATGAGAAAAACGACCTTTAATGGTTAGTAGCTAAGACAGTGATTAGCGATAGCAATGTGAATGATAGGACTGGTATAGACGAGTAAAATGGTGATGAAACTATTTCTGTAATTTTGTAAAACATATGGTCGGCCTATTGTAGAGTCAATTGCTATGAGTTGAAGTTTTTAGATTTGACCGGTTAAGCTTGCTTTAATTTTAGAGTCATATGTATAAGGCTGTTTACTGTAACATGTTTTGATGTAGAATGCCTACTTGATGCGAGTACAACTAAAATCTATTAATCGACAATCTATCGGACCGGTTCTGCATGTTAAATTTTATGATAAGAACTGCTCGTTTTTCGTCTTGAATAATTTCAAATGCATACCTGTTAAACATGTTTTTTTTACACGAGTTCATACATGTAGTTTGATTGTGCATTATATTAAAACATTAATGTATGAAAGAATATTTAAAAAAAGATAAAAACTTATTGTGTAGTGTAATTTTGGTTTTGTCTGTAGAAGAAAATGATGCAAAATACTTACCGGTATATTAAAACTCTAATAGAAAAAAAGAAAACGGATAGATCCATCACACATATTGTATATTGTATATTTATGATAATTATAATGATATACTCATAATATTTAAGAAAAAAAGATAATTGTACGTTATAATTTCAGAAAAATGGGTGCATAGGAAAATACATTACATCGGGTTCCTTGTAAGATAAGATTCTGTATGTTTCGAAGGACTCATTTCTTTGCCAGCTCTGCCACACTACATCGACAACAGAAAGCAACATTTTGCGTCACATGAGAAATGTTCACTTGAAAACGGGAAAACATCCATGCTCATATTGTGAAGCGGATTTTGGCCAAAAATTGAATCGAATTCGCAATGAAAAGACATGCAAACAGCGACCTGGATAAATGAATAAACCAATGGGTTCGGAATGTGTATGCTAGCTGCTCCTAATGTTTTTCAATAAGATGTTTCATTTAGTTTTGCCAGAAGATGATTCGTCAAATACATGATAAAACCACTAGACAACTTTAAACATGAGTGCATACGATCGCATGTACAACTATGCTATGTATCAGCTGAAAAACTAATCGTTTGATATTCTATGTCTGACTAAAATTCTGTTTTTCAACAAAGGTTCTTTTCCTGTTTTATGTTTTACTTTTTTTAACCCAGCTTTCGTGAAACGAAAACTGGGTATGTGAGATCGGTCGGTGTCGTCCGCCGTTAGTTAGTTAGTTAGTTAGTTAGTTAATTAGTTAGTTAGTTAGTTAGTTGTATAGTAAACTTTTTAATGGAAACCTATCTCCTCCCAAAGTTTTGGTCCTAGAGTTTTCAAACGTTAACCCAAGCTCATTTATGGTATCCTGATACTGGCTTGTGCTTTATAGGACGATTGACCCTCTTGGCTCGCCATGGTGGACTTCGCAAAACCGCCAATTTGGTCTTCTATATAGAGAAAAACTATTTCCTCTCTAACCTATCTCCTCCCGCAGTTTTGATAGTAGAGCTTTCAAACTTTAACCCAAGCTCCTTTATGGTACCCTCATACCGGCTTGTGCTTTATAGGATGATTGATCCTCTTGGCTCGCCATGGTGGACTTCGCAAAAACCGCCAATTTGGTCTTCTATATAGAGAAAAACTATTTCCTCTCTAACCTATCTCCTCCCGCAGTTTTGATAGTAGAGCTTTCAAACTTTAACCCAATCTCCTTTATGGTACCCTCATACAGGCTTGTGCTTTATAGGATGATTGACCCTCTTGGCTCGCCATGGTGGACTTCGCAAAAACCGCCAATTTGGTCTTCTATATAGAGAAAAACTATTTCCTCTCTAACCTATCTC
>LQRL01152925.1:4174-15789 GCA_001703475.1 Hydroides elegans
ATGTGTTTTCGCTGTGTTGGACAGTTTCGACCATCGCCACGTAGTGTGTTCTACTTGCCTGTAGCTGCTACGCCTTCTGTGGACTCTCCTGCCAATCGCTAGTGATCTACCGTCTACATTGCCGTGATCACAATTCAGGTTAGACATTATTACCGATATTCACAACATAAACAATAATAACTGTAACGCTAATCATGAACTTGTTCACGGACATGTGTACTTAAAGGAACTAGGTCACTAGTCACATAAATAGTGCTGGACTCTTCCATTCCCAGCAGAACAAACTCAGACACCAAACAGTACACCCGCATTGTATTTACTTGTAACAACCGGCTTGCCACCTCGGGTCTTGCCTTGAATTATAGGTAAGACCATCTCACCATGTAGCCCCAGTTGTTACAAATGGCGACGAGGATGGTTTAACGGATTCATAATTAATGTATGTATTTATAATTTGATTTTCATATTGGATATTATCAGGTATGTTGATTTTCATTTACTTTCTTTGATATATTAATTGTACTTTTATATTGGATTGTCTATGACATGCTATATTTTGCTTTGGTCTCGAGTTGAGTTGATATTAGTCCTCGCTCGTGACTTTTATGTTGTTGTTGTGTTTTAATCATACAATATACTATTTTTTCTGTATTTATGTTCATTTTGTAGTTGTGTTGATATGTTCCACAACTTCAATTAATTTCGCAAAAAATAGTTGTTGGTTGAGTAGAGCCATCTCCTCCAACGTGGAATCTACTATTTTAATTTAATATATCCATCTTTGATTTTAAAGGTCGTTCTTTCAAGAACGTGTCATTGAGACATGTAGGTTAATTTTGTCACCATTGTTTGTCTGTAGGTCTTCTTTTTATAACGTGTCACATTGGATGAACCAATGTTAAAAATAGATTCCAAGAATTTAACAAAGTTCAAGAGGGGGACACCTATGTTTGTTTCAGATAATTGACAGAACCTATTGGTGTCTAGTTTTCTCATAATTGTATGGCACTTGTGTTTGTTTATAAAACATAAGCCGCTAACAATGATTATTTAGGGTTGAGTGGCAAACAATCTTTTCAAGTATTATTTAATATTAAAAAAACATAGTGGTTTAAGTTAATTTTCTTGGTGTAGATGTCTATTTCGGAAAAAAACTTGATCACCCATGTCCTTAATTGTTTTCTGAAATCGACCTTTCACGAAACTAGATGGTCCCAACGGGAGACCCCACTTTAGAATTTTTCGAATCACGCATGGTTACCATGCACTGTGGTGTATTTATTTAGTCAATTATTTCATTAGCTCAAACTTGTATATTTTCATATTTTATAGTCCATAAACTATTTTATATTTTGACATTTTTCATATCTCAAAATTTCAACATGGACACTTCTAGGAAGTCTCTATATAATCAAACATTCGAACCCCCAAATCAAGCAACAGTTGAAAATCCGGACCTCTTTACTTTCGAACATCCAAATCTAGATAATCTCATTCATTATCTATCCACCAACAAACTGCAAGGAAACGAACCATTTATTTTGTCTAAAATCATCAAAAATGAAATGGGGGAAAAGCAAAGGTTGGTTGATAAAATATCAAAACTGTCCGATTTTGCTATTCATATGGAAACGGAATTGCACCATTTAACTGAAATGAAAATTGTAGTGGAAAGGTGCGAAAGAGAGAAAAGTCAAAATTTAGATATAATTTCTCATCTGAAATCCCAATTTGCAAATGTGGAAGAATGTAGACAAAAGCTTGCAACAACAGAAAAAGCCCTTTCGAAAATCTCTAAACTGAGCTTGAGATATCCCAATCCGCACTTGATCAAATGCAAAACGAGTTACAAGATAGAGGTACGGTTCTCGATTGAGAAAAACATGAAAAGGATAATCTTCAAGCAAATTTATTCGAGAGTATGGCCCATGTAGAAAGTTTGAAAAATATCAATCAAAATTTAAAGAAAGAAAAGAGGGAAACTGAAGCCATAGTTTCTAAATCTAAGGCTGAACTAAAGCTTTCCCTTTCGCAACAAAATCACCTCCTCAAAGCGATTCAAAAAACTTGAAATTGAAGTTTCTGAAACTTACCTTGATGGGTTTTCAACTCTTTTTGAAAATATTCAACCGAATCCTTAGCAAAAAGATGATTCTGTAGACACTAACGAGTCGAATTGGATTGTTCCAAATTCAACATACTTCATTACGAATAAGCCACAAAGCATCCTCTCATCCTCTCATTTAGAGGATAGGGTGGATCATGAAAATCTTCTATCTTCTGTCGATTATTTAATCGATAGACATTATACAAATAAAGGTTTCGGAAAGTGTTACGGAGTTTTTCAAAAGCATTTTCCGGACTCTTGTCATATAATGTAATAAGAAATTCCCCTAACCCATTCCTATGCTGAAAAAGCTAGTCAAGGCAAAGCTGGAAAAGCGCTGCCTAATTCTAACAATAATCACTCTTAAAGGCAAAGCTGAAAATGCGCCGCCTATCATAAACTACACTAATCACCTGATAACTTCATATTAACACCATTCATCTTTAACATCTAATGCAACATAAGCTTAGGTTTTATATTTAATGGTAGAAAAGTGTATAAAAACTAATGGTAGATTATTTTGTTATTTAAAGGGACCCCCACCCTAATAATAGGTCATTCTTAGATTGCTATTGTAATAATATTTCCTAGCATAATGCATGATGTACCCCCCCACCCTCCGGTTACACGTATAAATATTTATATATTGATTTAGTATCTTTATAGAACAATTTGCTTTGCATGAATTAATTGAGCGCCTTTTCAAATGGCGATAGACTATATTTATCTTTATTGTTATTAATTAATGGTTTATAGAGCTGAAATCTAACTATCTTATTTTATATTCTCGCTTAGTACGAACGTGACTCATTTTAATTATTAGACCATTGATTGTAATATATTTGTAAACCGATAATGCTTATTTGTGTTCAATTATGTAAATATAATGGCCATTCACATTTCCTTTTCCAATATAATATGTCTATTTAACTGCTAATTTAACTCACATTAACCCACACAATAAACGAAAAAATATTCTCTCTCATGCTATCTTATTATCTTTCCTATGCTATTATTCTAGGAATATCTTTTTGGGTTTTGGTTTCCATTAAATGCCCTTACCTGCTCATATCTTCTCATGTTTAGTTTTTACCACTAATCAAATCATCCTCATGCTAATATACATATAAATGGCCTTTAGTTTGTGTTATAAGTTGTAAATAGCTGTATATAGTGTTAATTGTTGGTCTTTGGTGTGATTAAAATAGGTTGTGCTTTGACATTAATATAATAATTGCTTTATTAGTTGTGTAAAATTAGATTTTTCGTTCCAAAATAGAACAGCAGAACGAACAGCAGAACGAACTCAGACACCAAACAGTACACCCGGATTGTATTCACTTGTAACAACCGGCTTGCCACCTCGGGTCTTGCCTTGAATTATAAGTAAGACCATCTCACCATGTAGCCCCAGTTGTTACATAACATCATGGAAAACAACCAAATAATAGTTTGTGAACATTGGAATTTCGCAAAAAGGTGTTCACTTCTTAGAATCGAAAACACCTTTTTTGAAAATCTAAATGTTAATTACAACTAAATTATTGTAACTTGTTATTTAGAGAAGAAAAAAGATTTGCTGCCTTCTACAACCAACGCCTTAGACAAATCTTATGATTAATTGATTGATTTTATTTACGTAATAATCAACATATAATACATGGTTGTTACAATTGACAACATGAAAATACAGATGTGGTACATAATAGACACTAACTACTAACACAACCACGACAATAGTTTTGATAATCACTTAGGATAGTCCATAAAGCCTTAGAGCTTATTTCCAATGGGATGTGTAACATGGGAAGACAAAGTGAACACAGAAGAACTGCTAAAGCGAACATGCTCATTAAACCATAAGACGTTGCTGAGGCGAAAAAGGCTTTCCTTGTTCGGACATGTGGTTCGCATGGTACCAGAAAGGTTGCCAAGAAGAACACACTTCTGGCAACAACGGGCAAAAGAAAAAGATGGCGTCAAAAGCAGAGATAGAACGAAACCTTGCCGAGGGACCCAAAACTGATGTTCCAGAAAACTAAAAGGGCGATGCGTGTCTCATCGAACCGCAAGAACTGGATAGCACGACAGTAAGCAGTAATAAAAACCGCCAAATAAATAGCTAAATACTTTGTGATTTGATCGCGAACCAATGGAGTCTTTTACGAATGTGACTAACACGATCGATTGTTTATCTCAATCGAAACACAATTCTGGCGGCCGAGTTTTGCACTCTATCTTGTTGATAAATTCGCTTGATATCCTAACAAGTGAACTGTGAACATTAGTCTATGTGAAACATGACGATGGCTTGAAACAATTCTTTGGTTGCATTAAGAGTAAGGTATAAACATTAATTTGTTTATATTAGACGATATTTGACAAGGATTATATGTCATAAAAACAACTTCCGCTTCCATTCTTTATGGAAGCATGTATTTTTCTTTATTTAAAGATTTTTTTTACAAATTGCTTACCATTAAAGGCAAATGAAAATGGTAGGTGTGACAGAAAAAGACGATATAACAAAAACAACATTTTCCTCCGAGTCCAGCGCTTAAACATGATTGTATGATGGATAATGAAAACGTTGTTATTTAAAGAGTGTTTCATGTTAATTTTTCTTTGGTTTCTCTTTTTATGTTTTGAAATATAAGTGAAGTATTATATATATAGGTAATAATGGGGTTGGTGTATACGATTTTTGCCTGAAATGGTACGGGTATGAATGATACATTAACAACAGAATCGACGAATGGATGAACATGTTTGAGAGTATGATATGTACGATATGTATGATAACTCTAGCAGTGGTTCATTCTCTAGGATGGGTTAAATGTTACTAGAGCGAATGAGCTATGACAGAAGCTTGGTCCGTCTAGCGAGGTTGCCTCTTATGTTTTATTATTTGTGTGAAAACTTATGAGAAACTGGTGAGAAAAGTGAAGAATGAAATTAGCTTTGATTTACAAGGACACGTAATGGATGCGCACGTATAGTTCAAGTATACAGGTTTTCAATTACACTAACATGAAGCATGCTTAGATATACATATATCCTTAAATAAAGTTTTCCTCAAAATTTCGAATGGAATCGTACAAAATATTATATTATTGAAAAAGGTGTTCCTCAAAATCTAAAGGGCAATATTTGAAGGTTTGTAGATAGATCATATTTTAAAAGGAGCATATTTTTAGCTACACATCATCGGTTGCTCTTCATATATTAATTTTTATATATCGTTATGAGTACCATGACCCTGACAGTCAAGCCACACAGAATAAATGCTGCTTTGATCGCTACTTAATTTTGATTTTGAGAAACCGAGATATATAATGCCAGCTGGGATCAATATGTATACTCATCCCAGATGCCAGGAACTTATATATCTAGTATTTATCAAGGTGCAAGTTTGTTTACTTTTGACTTTCTAAGTTTTTGTTGATTTATTAATAATGTACTCGTATAATTGAACATATTATATTATCAAACATATCAAACTCTACTTCATCATATATTTATTTGATAGATTTGAATTTTATAGCACAGTTTGCACATAATATCATTGTTTCCCTAATATCGCCCACCTGATTTTCCTTTATTAATTTGCCAGTTTCTCATATACGGGTACGAGGTCAAGAAGGTGTTTCGTTTCGAAAGGTCTTTTCGGCGAAAGTTAAAATAACGCATTATCTGATATTTCAAAGTTTTATGTTACATATACACTTTTATATGACAATGTGACATTGTTTGATAGAAAAATAAACTGGAATTTGTTGGTCAAAACTAAAATAAAATGAATTTAAATATAATGGGCGATAATCGAGATGTGAAATTTCATCAATAAACTTCAAGTCATAATCAATCATTTACATGTAATACATGTTTTATGTTATCAATAATGATAAACAAGACTGCATAACGAAAGGAAAACTGTTAAACGATGTGATTTATTGAAAATAAAGACTTCCGCCGAAATTTATCTTTCCAACGATTCATCGTTTAATTATGTTTAAAGTTGTTTTGTTCCATATTGAATAATAATCATAAAAGCAAACGGGTAGATAAAGACCCCTTTCAATCCCCTCTTTTCGCACGCACTCAATTTGAAAGCTGTCAATTCCTTTATATCTTATCAACTTCCAAAAAACTCTAAATCTAGCCGAAAACACCTCGCTGCCCTCGTAATTGTTCGCGTCACCAGGTACCGTTTTCACTTATTATTAGTAAATCAACATGTGTTTTAATGTTGCGATATCGCAATTTGAAATTGGGTAAGTCTTATTTATTCGACGTACAAGGGCAGGGAACCAATCTCGGAAGAAAATCTTTCAATATTAAGCGATAAATACGTTGTTCATCACTTTGCGAGAAAAAGGCTCTTTCCGACTCAGGACGCTACACTTGTACACAGTTCTGTTCTTTTTCGAAGTACAAGGGGAGCGATAATGAAAATGGCACTGGATATGGAAATGGAACAAATGAGAACCTTTATATCGTCGATATCATTTATTATTTTGTGGTTGTTTCAAGTTTAAAATATAATATTTATGGACATGTATATCAATGACATTTATAAATATAAACCTTGAATATAAAGTAGAAGTTGTAAAATATGAACTTTGAAATTTGTTACATTTCCATATCCAGTCAAATTTACATATAGCTGCCCTTGTATTTCTTGGTGCCATAACGTCGTATCATTATTATTAATTTACACAGAAATGTAGAAATCCTCATCCTATTTAAAGATCATGACGCGACACGGAAAGAACGTAACTGCGAGTGCAGTGTATTCTTATCACGAGCGTCAAAAGGACGCGCGCGAGTCGGGTTACGGCAGCGACCAAGTGCGACTCGGCAAAGATTCTATCAAGGTAATAAGTTTGAAAACAATGTTAGAGACAATCATTGATTATCTTTAAAAAAAACCAATTAATTGTACCTTATTCTGGGAATACCACATATTTCTTATCTCAGTAACTTTATTCGAGGTTAAGTCTAAAATTTCTTCAAAGAACCTCACAATCACAAATATGGCTACAGATGCTACTGCAGTTTGGTTGGGAATTTTCGTGGTTTATCTTAATTGTTATTCTATGAACTTGAGGGTAAAAAGTCAAAAGCATTGTATGAGCAGTTCTCTAATCACTTCGCTTAGGTTATTTTGTTGATTATAAACAAATGTAAATAAACCATATTGTTATTCCACAGGAATTCGATTGCTGCTGCCTAACACTACAACCATGTAAAAATCCAGTGGTCACGTAAGTCACTCTTTGAATATAACTTGCAGCTAAAGCAAATGAATACCTTTCTTTGTCAACAAAGGAAAAGACATGAGAAATACAAATTGAAACTTCTTTTAACACTGTATATATATGTACGAGCATTGTGCTCGTACGTTCAAACGTTCAAACAACATATACTAAATGCTTATGTTTTATATATGACATACTAGTGACTTAATGTATGTTCCCACTTTTAGACAAGAGGGACATTTATTTGACAAAGAAGCAATATTGGAATACATCATACAGCAGAAAAGAGAGATTGCCCGAAAAACGAAAGAATATGAAAAGCAAAAGGCCAGACTACAAGTGAGAAACTAATTTTTAGAATTCAGTATGTATTGTCAATATTAATTGATGTAGTGAAGGCAACTTCTTTCGTTCCAAGGGTTGTAATTCTGGAAATACAAGTATGTCACCAAAAGCCAGAAAAACACTAACGTTATGTCTGTTAATCAATCAAAAAAGTTTCACCCTTAAAAAGGTCCGATGGCATATTTACTACATTATTCTCGAATCGATATGATATTTAATCTCAATGAATTGATAATGCGTTGGGTCAATATTTAAACCTTAAAAAACCTTACACTTCGTTGTTTTAGAAAGAGAAGACGGATAAAGATTTGGCTGATCATGCAGAGAAAGTGAAGACATTTATCGAGAAAGGGAAACTATCTGCAATAACATGTAAGCTGTAATATTTTCCAACCCATACATAAGATAATGCATGAAGTTTTAAACATGGTAAAGAATACCATTTTAGCAAAAGTTTAATAATACATGTATGATGTAGTTGATTTAATTTAAATGGATTGACTACGCTCAGCACTATATTTAATTAATTATGTAATTGTTTACAGCTTACAGCGTTATAATCAATTGATTTTTAATTGATTGACAGCGCCTAGCACAATATTAAATTAATTATTCAATTGATTGACAGCATAGAACGTAATAGTTGATTGATTGTTAATTGATTGACAGCGTCCAGCACAATATATGAATAATTATTGCATTGATTGACAGCTAACAATGTAATAGTTAATTGATTTTAAAATAGTTGACAGCACCTAGTGCAATTGGTAATTGTTTTATAATTGATTGACAGCGCCCAGCACAATATGTAATTGATTGACAGCAACAAACACAGTTTAGGTAATTGGCTTTTAATTGATTGACAGCTCCCAGTACAAGCAAAGGTGGCAAGAAGGAAGCAGCATCGGTGCGCAGTGATGATAAAGCACTTCCGGCTTTTTGGATTCCTTCCTTAACGCCAAATGCAAAAGAAACAGAGCTCAAGAAACCGGTATGTGACCAGGACCGCTATAACCTTAACATTAAACGTACAACTTTCCCCACCATTTTACATTGCTTTTAAGGGTAAGGTCAAGCTTAAGTTGAGCGGAGAATATGAATTCAGATATAATTAAAGTTGTGAAATATAAGGATATGTAACAATTTCAGTGGTAAAAACGTTTGTGCAAATCCATGATCAAAACTAGTTTGCTAGTGGCTGCTTTAAACTGCATAGGCTATTTATGAAATACATTCATCTTTATTCAGTCACTTAATTGTAATCCTGCGTTAAGTGATATTGAAAAGAAAAGTTTCAGAATTACCCTTATATTGTATGAGAAATACAATGTATTTGTAATTATTCGTTGTTGATTTATTCAAATCTTATAAATATTTTGTTGACCAACGAATAACCGCTATATCTGGACTGTTATATAATGTATGTATATTATATTATGTTATATTATGTATTTTAAATTAGTATGTTTCTATGTGTTATAATTATGTCTCTGTGATTCTAAATTTGTTTTTATGTTTCTATGTTTGTTTTTCAGTCAGACAAAGTCAAGTGTCCAATGACAGGCAAGACGCTCAAAATGAAGGATTTGATTGACGTCAAGTTCACGCCCATCAAAGATGGCGACAAATCAGCAGTCATTGTCAAACAGGTTAGGGTTTTCTTTTTCATCTAGCAAAAGGTGCTGCGCCTCCTATTTAAGGTTTTGTGCTGTCCAGTAATGGGTGGCGAGAATGAGTATAGTGTGAATGTAAGTGTGTGAATGTAAGTGTGTGAATGTGTGTAAGAATGTGTTGCTGCATACTTTGTAACCCATGAATATATTAGGTAATATATAAGGTAAAATTAATGGGTTAAAAAAATGCATTAAAAAAAAAATAAAAAAAAACAGTTAAGTTATCTTTGTGAAGGCAATTCAATTTCTTATGCTGCCAACTTATTTGTTGGAAAAACAATGTCATTCATGAAACTATTTGACTCAATTGCTGATCGACCTATTCTAAGTTTCATTTAATTTCACAACATATCAGAATCGATATATTTGGTTTAAAATGGCTAAATTAATTTTGTCAAATATATTGCAAGGCAATACATGTATTATAGATTACATGCTGAAATAAAAACTATTTGTGTGACCCAAAATAACACAAATCGCAAGTTATAACTAGGCAAAACAATGCATTTGGCAACAAAAAAAAAGTGATAAAGTTTTTTGTTTTTTTAGGTGCAGCATATATCCTTGAAAAATATTAACATGTTTGCTAAAAAGATAAGCGCAACGTTGTCACTAAATCTAATTATCTAAAAAAATTGTTAGAAAAATGATAAATTTGTTTTTCTTTTTTTCAGGCGCGCTATGTCTGTCCTGTGACGAACGATGTACTCGGCAACTCGGTACCGTGCGCAGTGCTCAAGACATCGTAAGTGAAACAAATATATCATATTAGAAAGAAAATGAATAAATCGTTAGTGAAGACGAACTTTTTAGGATAAGTTTAGAAGAAAATACAAGCAGACCGCTGTCTTAAATATTGCCATAGGATAAGTCCAAATTACGGGTGCATTTTATTTGGAAATTTAATGCGCGTTAATGTAAATCAATGAAAATACACTGAAATATGTCTGTAATATGATGCTATACTGCAATTTGTAATTAGTTCTGGTTTTAATATTTTTTTATTCGTCACTTATCCTATGGCAAGATTTACGACAGCGGTCTATACTTGGAAAGAAATGATGTTATTCAAAACATTTCCTATGATGAGTTTCAATGTAGAATTTGTTTCGCACGTTAGTTGCACAAGTGTTCTTGTTTTAGTAACATATACATCTGTATATGCAATTGACTAATATTGCATGCTAAGAGAAATTCAGGCACCGTAAAATACTTTGCGAATAGATTGAATTGATTAAAGCTTATAAATAAATAAGCTGTTAAAAAACATAATATTCGTATGCTACAGGTAAATTGGTGATAGGGAAAATAGATAACGGCTAAGAAATTCAATTTAAGTAAATTTTATATCAAGTTTAAAATTTGCCTTACGTACTATTGAGATTCAGTCTGACCAATCCCTTTAATGTTATTTGCAGAGGTAGTGTAGTAACGATGGAATGTGTAGAGAAATTAATCAAGAAAGATATGCTGGATCCGATGAACGGCAAGAAATTGACAGAAAAAGATATTATTCAGCTCCAACGGGTGAGTATATATATATGTATATGTGGCAGCGAAACATTTATTTAAGCGAAACTATAGTTTCGCTAGCGAAATATTAATATCTCGGATGATGTTGAAAAAAATATTACTACATGGTTAAGGTGTATTTTTTAAAGAAATGATAGTGAAAGGCTAGGATGCAAATATAAAGTGTATTAGAAACGCCTGATCTACTTTTTACATAGATACATAGAAATTAATAGTTTTCGGGATGTTTTATTAAAACACTTATTTCAAACATTAGGTGTCGTTTTTGTCCCTAAAATTACTTGTTATCTTTCATTTTTTGCAAGTTCAATGTAATACGATTGAAAAATCAAGCACATTCTTACTTTTTAAAAATAAAAGAGTATTAGAAAACTAAAATTTTGTTTTGCGCATAGTCGCCTTCCAGAGCCTTTCCTTTCTAAACAGGTGGATTCACGCTTATTTGTTACGTCACAAACCAAACCTCAAACGTCATAACGTCATGAACTCGAACATAATTATGTAAACAACAGGTGCAATGATGGGAGACGGAAATATCAGAATTGTGTTCCCAGCTGATTTTAACGATTAAAATGAATGACATATGGAATTTATTTTCATAAATTAACAATTATATATTTGTTTGCAATATGATAAACCATGGCAGGCGAAACCTATAATATGTAAGTTGCAATTAACATTTTTATTTCGAAACGC
>LQRL01152930.1:0-27402 GCA_001703475.1 Hydroides elegans
AGAATGTGACAGGATAACACACATGTTTATGAAAATAGAATAAATAAGTTTATATATTTGTATTTTAACGTATAAAGTTAATAAACCGAACGCTAATAAGAGTATAAGCATGTTCCTAGCCTGGAATTAGAACGGCATTGAAAAAGGGACAGAAATATGCTTGATATTTAACATAAAAGGAAAAAAAACTTGAGGATTTGTGATGAAATATAAGCATCAAAATGATGTGAAAAATTAAGTTAATATTGATGAAGCATTAATGGATAGAATCGAAGAAATGCCAAGTTTAAAGCAGATGTATGGAGTGATTAACGACATGGAAAATTGTGAATATAATGCATTCAAAGGGGCGAAGAAATTGAAAGTGTCTATAACAAAATGCGACCAAACTGAAAGAATATGTCCAAAGACTCTTTTGAATAACATCAAGTGACTTCGGGCGTATTCTTATATCTTCATAAACCGACAGACCAGTTTCGAAAACACTATTCGAAAAGGTAGGGAGATTGTTTCGAAAATAGCCGTTTTACGCAACGTTACGTAAAGTTACGCAAACGTTACGCAAATATAGTTCACGCCGCAAACTCGAAAAAGTGTTCGAAAAATGCGGAAATCCATGCAATAAAAGGAACAAAAACCTCAGGATCCTAATCAAAATGGTTATTGGCCCTCGGGATAGAAAACGTAATGCCCGCGCCCTTCGGGCTTGGGCATTACTTTTCCCTATCCCTTGGGCCAATAACCATTTTGATTAGGACCCTTCGGTTATTATTCCATATATATTCAACGATATAGGTAATGCATATTTATGTAATTATGTTGCAATAAAATTATTTGCAAATGAATTGATTTGTTTTGAAATTAATCTAAGTGCAAGATTTTGTTTATTGTCATGGTAATTTCTATATAACTCGTAGTTGACATGTCCCCAAAAAACCTTCTAACATTTCCTTGCATATTAAGCGAGACCTTTCCAACCTGTAATATGAAGAGGCTTTCAAAATACTTCAAACTAATTTCAAGTGCTGGAAAACCAACCCCGCTGGCCGCTGCCTTTCAAAAGAAGCCCGGTCTGAACCGTCGCAACACCAAGTCGAACGAATACGTACCCATCGGCGCTTATAATAATAAATAAAATGTGATAATAAAAAAGTAAACATTTATTTTCAGGTGCAGGCAAATCAACCCCGCTCGCAGCCGCCTTCCAAAAGAAGCCCGGTCTGATCCGTCTCGACACCAAGACCAACGAATACGTGCCCATAGGCGCCCCGCATCAGCCCTGCATATTATATGTAAACTTTGCTTAGATTCTCTAATACTCCAATTCATGTTGTTAGTCCAACAAGTGGATCGGCTCTTTATACCAAAATCAACAAACTGGTGCTCCAAAACTCACCTGAAAATGTCAAATTGCTTGATTGATACATTTATTTAAAGATCCTGATCATTTATCTTGTAGGAGCAGGAAAACCTACGCCTCTCACAACCGCCTTCCAAAAGAAGCCGGGCTGATTTGTCGCGACACAAAGACCAACGAATACGTGCCCATTGGCGCCTATCATAATGAATAAATAAAAATAAAAAATAACAAAAAAAATTAATAAATTTTTATTTCCAGGAGCGGGCAAACCGACCCCATTGGCCGCCGCCTTCCAAAAGAAGCCTGGTCTGATCCGTCGCGACACCAAGACCAACGAATACGTGCCCATTGGCGCCCCGCAGCAGCCCGGCGGACCCTTCATGCCAAAGCAGCCGGCGGGCGCGCCCAAACTCGCGTCGTTTGTGACCGCTGTTATGAAACCGCAGGCTATTGGGGTCAAGGGCGGAGTGATGCCGGGTCAACCTCAAGGTGAGTTTAAAGGGCCATGAAAGGTCAAAAGATAGCTACAATGAAATAGATTAAAACCAACGGTCAAGGGGATAGGTAAAATAGGTTCAAAAGAGCGGTGTGATGCCGGGTCAACCTCAAGGTGAGTTCATGAGAAGGGGTCATGAAGGGGTGGAAAATGCTAAGGGTGTAAGGATAATATTAAAGGTCAGAATAAAGGTAAAGGGAAAGTTCAATAGAAAGGTCAAACGAAAGGTGATACGTAAGTTTTAGTTAAATAATGTGTTTAAATGTTTATAAACAAGATTATTTATTTGTTTAAAATGGATTTAATATTTTTCCATCGATTTTCTAAGGTTCACATACACACGTTTAGAATCGTGATAGCATACTTATGTACATGTACATTATACAATATCATGTATCTTCTTATAGGTCTGGTAGCTGCCGGAATCGCCTCCGGCGCCGCCGACACCGGCCTGAACCGACCCAATGAACCGCAAGTCAGCAAGCAGCCGCCGGATTTGAGCCGCTTCAAATCGCTTTGGAAGAAGGCCTTGATTCCTGGGCCGGCCCGTTATGTCAGCCCCAAGGAATGGACAAGGCCATGGGCCAGGCCCCTACAAACGGTAAGTTGTTTATTTGTCATCAATCAATAGCTATCACAAGTAGAGCTTTAAGTTAGCAAACAGCCATCGGATTTGAGCCGCTTCAAGTATCTTTGGAAGAAGGCGCTTATTCCTGGTCCTGCAAGATATGTCAGCCCTAAGGAATGGACGAGACCATGGGCCAGGCCCCTGCAAACGGTAAGTAGGGACTCTGTATAATAGAAATGATAAATAATAGTAATAGATAAGTAAGAGAATAAACAGCCACCATGGCTCCTGGACCCGCCCGTTATGTCAGCCCGAAGGAATGGACTAGACCATGGGCTAGACCCCTACAAATGGTAAGTGGGAAGTTGTATATATTTAATTATTAAAGTAGTAAGTGAGTAAACAGCCACCGGATTTGAGCCGCTTCAAGTCCCTGTGGAAGAAGGCTTTGATTCCTGGACCCGCCCGATATGTCAGCCCCAAGGAATGGACCAGACCATGGGCTAGGCCCCTACAAACGGTAAGCGAGGGTTTATAACTAAATAAGTAAGTAAGGAAGCAAACAGCCACCGGATCTAAGTCGGTTCAAATCCCTTTCGAAGAAGGCCCTTATCCCTGGCCCTACACGTTATGTTAGCCCAGAGAAATGGACGCTACCGTAGGCTAGACCTCTGCAAACGGTAAATGTTTATATTTTCAAAAATGTAATCAAAAGTGTATATTTTATTAAGTAAGTGAGCAAACAGCCACCGGATTTGAGCCGCTTCAAATCGCTTTGGAAGAGTGATCTTATTCCTGGACGCGCCCGTTATGTCCGCCCCAAGGAATGGACTAGACCATGGGCAAGACCCCTGCAAACGGTCAGTTATGTTCAAAATAATGATTTAGGTTAAAGCCAAAAAGAATAAAAGTAAACAGCCACGGATTTGAGCCGATTCAAATCTCTTTGGAAGAAGGTCCTTATTCCTGGCCCTGCACGTTATGTCAGCTCCAAGGAATGGACTAGACAATGGGCTAGACCTCTGCAAACGGTTAGTAGAGTGTGCTATGCTGACAATTTCGCTTGAAGCCGAAAGTGAGCAAACAAACAGCCGCTTCAAATCATCTTGGACAAAGTTATCATTTTTTTCAGTTATGAATGTTATAATATTATTAATATATGTGTGATTTATTTTTGGGATTAGATAGTGATATGATAAGTGTTATATGATATTTCTTATGCATCCAGGTCAGCACCCCAATGGCAACCCCGCAACCAAGACACCAAGTGATTCCAATTCCCGCACCTCAACCCGGATCCAAACCCGCACCCAACCCACCCGTACCGCCTCCTCTGAACCAAACCACACAACCGGTCTCGACCAACCTGCACATTTAAGGCGTTACTCTAACATCCTGAATATCAACAATATGTATACATACTTTTTATCGCATCTTATTATCTTCTTACCTAGCCAACGCCGCCATTGCCAGATCCTATGATTGTTTTTTTAATTTCGTCAAAAATGTATTTTTCAAATATATTTTTATTATGTTTAATATTTTTGTTTCTAGGTCAGTACGCCCATGCAAACACCGCAACCGACTCCCAGGCACCAAGTGATCCCCATTCCCGCACCTCAACCCGGATCCCAACCCGCACCCAACCAACCCGCACCACCTCCCTTGAACCAACCCTCACAACCTGGTCTACCGCCCCCGCCGAAGCAGAGGCTGAAGCCGGATCTGCCGCCTGGATTCCAGATTGCGCGGCCTAAGGCACATTCTATTCCAGCGGTAAGTATAAGCTCAATATAATAATTAATGATCTTTGCCATTGAATTCGACCAAATAAGATTTAAGGTTATATAGAACTGTATCAATAAATAGTATATGTTAGAATAGTAAAGTTAGTTGAGAGATTTACAGCGTCGATTCCAGACTGCGCGGCCTAAGGCTCATTCTTTTCCAGCGGTATGTGTAGACTCTATACTATGGACTCTATAGACTCTATAAAAAGAATCAATTCAATTTAATCTAACAGATCATAGAGACCAATATCATTATATTCTATGGTCATATAACGGATTATATCGATACACTTATGCTTGGTTGCACTCCGCGGTGTTAATCTTAAGCAGCACCTTGGCATTTCTGTAAAATGTGTGTTTCTCATCAGTCAGAATATGTTCATGAACATTATTAATATCTACAGCCGTAATAATTATCAATGCTAAAATATCGGTGTATGGCCTCTGGGAGGAAAATAAACGAGCGCTTAAGCGTTGCTTGGGGCTAACACCGTCGAGTGCAATCGGCCATTAATGCACGGGTGCATAACTTTGTGCGCAAGACACTTGGCGCATTATTCTTATGTTACCATTACGCTTAACAGATTGATATCATACATAACAAATATACGAAACATTTTATTATTAACAGGAAGCGAATGCCGAGCAATCCTCCGTCGCCTACCCCGAGTTGTTCACCGTCGTGAAACACCTCAATGCTGCCAATGATCCAGTAAAAGCGCGATCGATGTGGAAGACCGCGGCCGCAATGGTCCCAAGTGCTGCTAGGTATCTACCGCCTAGCCAGTGGCAGAGACCGTGGGCTACGTCCAGCAATAAGGTAAAGGATATGAAAACTTATATAAAATGGGATATAAAAAGTTAAAGACAAAAATGGAAAATGAGATAGTTGAAGTAAGATCGATGTGGAAAACTGCGGCCGCTATGGTCCCAAGTGCTGCTAGGTATCTACCGCCTAGCCAGTGGCAGAGACCATGGGCGACGTCCAGCAATAAGGTAAAAATGGTTCATAAGATATAATCACTTCTGAACTTTGGGTTGTTATTATCATTAAATGTCATAAATATGATTTTTAGGGGGGGGGGGTGACAAAGGTCCTAAGTGCTGCTAGATACCTGCCCCCTAACCAGTGGCAGAGACCTTGGGCTACATCTAGGTCAGGACCGCTTGATAATTGCCCTCAGTGGGCTATATCCGTTTAGATTTTAACGCTTAGCGTTTGGCGTTTATTGTCAATGACCTTGGGTGAGTTTAAACCGTAAACGTAAAACGTTAAACGCTTAACCCCAAACGCTAAACGCTTATAAAGCCATTGTAGTTAGTAGGTAGGTGGATATATAAACGAATATGTCCTGGTCCATGAACATATTTTATTGCATTTGATAAAAAGTTCTTTGATTCTAAGACTTGTATGCACACTGTAATGTCGTAATCTGCACTTTTATATTCTGATTTTTTTTTTTAAATATTTGAATAATATTTTTGTTGTTGCACAATTTGTATTTTATAAATATTTTGTTTGAAAAACATCACTCATCAATTATATATTTATTTACACATTTTTGCAATTTAGTTACAAGAAACCGTAAGATTTCTTTATTATCTATAAATCACATCTTTCTACAGTGCATGAATACATTTTTTAACTATGGTGAATGAAATGCATGTGTAATAATGCATTGTATAATAATAAATTATTTCTGTTGTCAGCGTGTTAATAATTTTCGCTCTAATGGTTGCAAAACTCAAAATAACTTACAGTTTACTGTAAAATCGATAATAAACCGAGCATGTATATTAATATAAGCCCAGGTCCTAAATGTTGGATTTAACGTCAAGATTAATTTTAATGATGGTTTTACAAAATAAGTTCACAAACTGATTTTCAAAATACTTTCAAATCTTAATGTAATATGAACAGGGACCATTTGCATTCAACCCAAGAAAGCTGGTAAAGTTGATTGGTGTATAATATCTTCATATTATGTATTTATATAATTTATATGAATGTATAAACATAGATTATATCCATGCATATAATATCAGAAGCTTATGTCATACTTATACAAAATTGATAACTTATATTTATTCATATAAATAGCTTTTTTCATGTATAAAGAGTTGACATAGATCCGATATAGTTAATCAATTCATAATCTCGTATTTTACATGTACATGTACTCATCATAGATTCTACTCTCTTTCAATTTATCAACTTGCTTTTTTTTCAACTAATGTTATTATAAAGCTGTCTTTATTCATTTTTATTCCTTTTAATTTTCATTGAAAGCCGATAAATCTTATAATAAAAATCAATCTTTCGATGCTGAAACTATTTTATTTAAATAATTTCTTATGCTTGAAATGTGTAACATAGACAGCAATCTTTCATAATAACACTCCTTTTATCTATACATTCTTATCACACTGTGATTTCAAAAATAGTTCTAAAACTAGACCAACAATACCTTTTTATGTAAATATATACATTATACTTAAAAGTTATTTTGTAGACAATTAGAATATTCGATGAAATAATATATCTATTTTTCTTTTCAATCATTAACTTGTAAGAATAAATATTAAGTAAAATCAAATATTTTAGATGCATTATATGCTAAAAAATACTTGTAAGGAGTAAATATATTAAGTCAATCATTTGAATCAGCTTATGTCAACATGTATTACATTTTTCAGTGAATGTTAACATACGCTTTATTTAGCCAGGAAAATTACACAGTTTGACTGATATGATTTTTGAGGAAAAAAATATTACGATCAGTTATACGTGGTGTGATGACACGACATTAGAATCCATTCCTTATTCCATATTTGAATCCATTGCATGTATCACTCTTCTAACAATATACATATTATTTACATTCTAAAGGTTTCCCCTGCGTCTGAACCCGCCAACCTGGCCGAGATGGGAGAGGCAAGTGGTGGCCCGGGATCCAGGCCCTCTAGTTCAGGACCTAGGATGGATGAACGGCCCGGAAGTGCTACGAAGATGAAGAAGAGCGCTAAAGTAACACCCATCGTGGTAAATGAAAAGAAAGGTACGCGTAATTAATTAACGAGTAACGGGCCAAATGTATACTAAATGAGGACGATTATAAATGCTTGTTGAAAATGAAAAACAAACATATTGGTTACAGCCATATCTTCTTGTTATCTGACTTGCCCCAAAGTACGTTCCACGACAAAGCCATCATTACGAAAATTAGTGAAACCCTCATCGGAACATTTGTTTTTTTTTTGTGTAATAGGTCTCCTAGATTCTGACTCCTCCCGAAGTGGCTCCCCCGAAGCCCCAAAGACGGAATCCAGTGCCTCCCCTCGCTCCTCTCCTAAATCCAGCCCTCGATCCACCTCTGAAGATAGCACTGTGGACAGCCATGCTGAAGTCCTTCCCAAAGTGAAGCTGAGTGACGGACAGGGAAAGGGCCAATCAGAATGCTAAGAAGGAAAGAGGGCGGAGTCTATTCTTTTGAAGGGGCGAAGTTTTGTTGCAATGTTGACCAATGAAAAGCTATGATTTTTGATGAATTCTGACTATATCAAATTTACACTTATATTTTGACTTTGATCAATATTTGTTGAATAAAAATGGTATGAGATGTGATACAGAAAATAAATGTTGGATTTCATAGAACATTCAAATATAGATATCAATAGTTAATATAGGCCTGCCTGTGCAAAGAAAAAAGAATTTTATAAGACGAAATATCTTCCGACCGAGGAGATTCATTTTTGAATATCCTGGAACAAAATATAGGTATCGCTACTATCAAGTGACATAACAACTAGAACTGTTTCTTTTAAATACCTATCTAACATTAGCCATTCCGCATCGTTATTAAGTAAAATGTATATTCATATTTTAACAAACAAGTAAGATTATTAGTCTATTATTTAGTGTTACCATCCATGCATATTAAATTACATTCAAATAGCATCTTCTGAATAATGTGCTGTAATTAATTACACATAATTATAACCGTAGTTAAAAAATAGTGAGCTGTAAGGAAAATCCAATCATAAATGTTACAATAGTCTGAATCTGAGTATATCTATGTATTTTAAATATGTTTCGCCCTGCAGTTACATGATAGATTATGCATATTATCTTAGCCATTTAATTGTGACTGTAACGCATTTATAATATCTAATAGATAATAGCATAATTTAGATAACTGTGTATTTTGCTGTAAATATTTCGATATTGATGTTCTTTGTATTTTGTTCGAAAAATAACATGAATATGGATTTGGCAGATTATTTTGATTTATTTTTAAAGAAGACTCACGTTTATTATAAATTGTAATTGTTAAAATCTTGTGACAGGTTTATTTTTTCATTAAAATGTTTGTACAGTAATATATTAAGTTGCATCCGCGATTTTCAGTGTCTGATGATTATCCGGCTTTCTTATGATTTCGAGATTCGAAAAAAAACATCTTTATTGTATGTCAAATGCTATAACATAAGGTCTGAATGTCAATACCACAATTAAAATCATGTATCAAATAAAATAAACTTGATTTCACCCAGCTACTCAAATTTATCTAAACATGCGTATTTTTATTGTTTTCACTTTAAGTCTGAAAAAAAATGTTCATGTTAATTATATTTTATATCTATCACAACACATAAAATATGTATAAATTTATATATATTTCACACTCGTTGTTCGAGCTCAATAGTGCCAACTAGTTGTTTGCCTCGCCTGTAACTGTATCGACTGGTCTGCGTACCGTTTCTCAACTTATGAATAATTAGAAATTGAGCAGAAATATGCATATAAACAGTTAGGCAATGTATTACTGTCAATTTAAATAGATCATCACACAATTTATTGATGGATTTGCCCTTTTTCACCCTTTTAAGACTTATTTTTAAAAAATGTAAACGATTTCTTTAATTACAATTTATTTTCGAGAGTTCAGGTAATTCGTTACACGCGAATATTTAATTATATATATGTTTCTTAATAAGTATTTAATTGAAAAAAATGGGTTGAACATTTCGAAATTTTATTATAAACAATGTTACATCCTGAACAAACAAAGCACATCATTACAATATCTATGCGAATGTTACGGGTAAAGCTTAATTGATAGCCATATAAGCATGCCGATTTGAACCGCTCATTTCAAAAGCGTTAAAAACCATATTTCTATCTTATTCATATATTAAATATAATTTACGACAAAGATATAACAGCATATTTAATAATAAAGTGATCACATAAAGATTAAAACTGTATAAAACATGAAAATAGTATACATTGATTATTTAAGCTGTACATGTTAAAGTCATAAAAGTAATAAACGATAATTCAGAGCATCATTTCAGTATTGCACATTATTCCCAAATCGTTATAGATGTTTTGACAAAATAGACAATAAATATAATAAAATACAAAAGGTGAAATAGCTAAATGAGAACAATTGTTTTCAAATAAATATATAAAATAATTTAATGTTCAAATTCCTCAAAACCTCGAAAAACCTAGAAAATAGGAAAAAAATCCAATATTTACACTGAACGCTAGACAAATCACGATGCATAAAACATTATCATCTCCTCATTATATTTTCAAATGGTTTCTTCATAATTAATGCACATATCCCAACATCAATAGATATCATTTGATAACTAACACAACTAAATCATTAACAAAATCATGGTAAATTAAATAGAAATGCTAATAAAGCATTTCAAAATAGAAATCATGCTATGACATTTTATATATGTATTTAAAAGAGATATTTGTAACCTTTTTTGATGATTTAAAAATATAAACACAAAGATGACAATAAACATCCAAGTAGCAATTTAAAAATAGTTAAACACCGCATTTGAATAGAGAAAATGTTTTTGTTGTTTGCAAAAAAATGTTTTTATTGAAAGCCATAACCAAAGGATTATAAATATTATTAATAATACAATAAGATGTTAACAAGTGGAAATGTTGTCATGTTACAATGATGTAAAGCAAATTTTTATGATAAGAGTAAACCTTATATTATTGCACACTACGTTAATCCGCATGTAAAACTATACATGATAAGAAGTGCGAAAATGTCATGTGATGCATTGTTGATATATATAATTTCGTAATGTCGTACTCAACATGTATTAAGTTGATAAATCTTAATTTCAGTTCTTAATACCAAACGATACAATTAAAAATCCAAACGAGTTACGATATTGATAATATCATAACATTTTACACGGAAGTGTAAAATATAGCATTTCAAAGCATCCTTTATGAATATAAAACACTGCTTTATAACATCTTATAATCATAGATATATATGATCCATTATTATTGGTTAATATAAGATGCTGATATAATATGATAATTTTTAAATGCAAATGAAAATATCATACATTTGCGTGGAAGTGTACATTTTTAAAAGCATTGCACCTTAATAGGTAAAATGTGTTATTAAAGAAACAAAAACAATTTTACTTCAACCTATAATCAAAGGATTATAGGTAACATATTATAATCATAGATATATATGATCCCTTATTATTGATTAATATAAGATGCTGATATAATATGATAATTTTTAAATGCAAAGGAAATATCATACATTTGCGTGGAAGTGTACATCATTAAAAGCATTGCACCTTAATAGGTAAAATGTGTTATTAAAGAAACAAAAACAATTTTACTTCAACCTATAATCAAAGGATTATCACAATTAAGGGTATCACAATCAGATAATAAAACGGGAACATATGTTATAGTATATACAGTATAAGAGTGTACCTCATATTATTGTATAGTATATACTTGTTGTATACCATATACTATATTGCATTCAGAATGATAAAACATACATTACCGGGTATGTAACATGTAAATTGTAATTTCATTCATTAAAATGTTTATGTATATTTTTTGCAGTATTCTGTATAAAACCATCAAACGTTTATAAAGTGTATTCTTTATAAAAAAATATTGATACATGTATATACATTTTGTGTTATTATGTCATATTATTGCTTTTTAAGCCTACAGTTTTATTCAATTTACTGAATGATTTTCAGATAGCATAGAAACAGTATCGTGATATTCGCTCAATGTCGTATGCAAAGAAAATATCAAAACATATCATGGATCGTGCTCTTACCATTTTTAGCACCTAAATGATTCATAATCTACATTTCTTTTTGAAAAAGACAGTATTTTGATCAAAAGGGTGTTAGATGATTATCGCGGGGCACAACTGCCCGTACCTCTTTTTCGGAAAATTGCATTTGTGAGTCCCTCCGAATACGCCTGTGTAACATCGCGTACAACTTCTCTTGCCTCTCTTGTCTGCTCCTGTATGGACTGCATCTTGTCTCCGTTTTCTCCCGACAGTTCGATATTTTCACGTTTTATCTTATCAAAAAAATAATAGAATTTTATTCGTTTGAACATATTTATTTATTGTTGTTTGGTATAGGTCAAATGCAATCGAATTGATGTTGTTTTATCCTCTGCAATTGCAATAATAACGTCTTATGAAACGTCTTTACAAGCTGTTATTTTCTACAAGATACATACATGCATACATGCGTACAAACATGCGTACAAATATAAACGTTTACCTGTTCTATCAACTGCATAACTTTGGCTTGTTCTCTCATTAGACTTTCGAAGAGCTCCGATTGTATCTTGTATGCCAACAACTTCATTCTGTTTTGAGTGCTTTCTAAATCACTGGACGATTCGTGATCATCTAATTGACATAAATAAGCAATCGATTGTGTTCAAACATCACTACATATAGCGACAAATGTAAGTATAATTTTAAGCAAAAGGATAATCAAAACAATGTAAGCCAACAAATACATTTCTTACCGGACATTCAAATGGTACTTATTAACTAACTTAACTCTAAAAATAAATATCAGCACAATTTGTTTGAATTTAACGACAATTTGAAATTATATACAGTTACCCGCTAAAAGTTGATTGTAGTCTGTGTGTAATATGTCTAAAATGTCGTTAAATAAGCAATCGATTGTGTTCAAACATCACTACATATAGCGACAAATGTAAGTATAATTTTAAGCAAAAGGATAATCAAAACAATGTAAGCCAACAAATACATTTCTTACCGGACATTCAAATGGTACTTATTAACTAACTTAACTCTAAAAATAAATATCAGCACAATTTGTTTGAATTTAACGACAATTTGAAATTATATACAGTTACCCGCTAAAAGTTGATTGTAGTCTGTGTGTAATATGTCTAAAATGACGAGTTATCGTTAAGCATGATGTATATGTATATGATGTATTTGTAGTAATTCAATCGTATAATGTAATTATGATTATTGCAAAAGAGGAACGTACTCATCTTACTTTAGTTCATTTATATATTATATCATTTTATTTCCAATCCATCACCTTGACCAAATTGATCATTTGCGTACAGTAATTGAGTTTTTAGATTTAATAGAAAAATGTATTAAAAACATATTTTAAAATTAATATATTAAGATTGAATAGAAATTCGACTATTGATATAAAATATATAAAGATTAGACATTTATACCTTCATAAGCCGATAAACCGTGTTCTGTGTGTGTAATGTGGATCACCATAAATACACTGAGGTTTTGAACCGTTGCTTCACAGATTCCATTTTGTCCGAAAAGGTCTTCGATAATGCCTGCAATGATTCCGACTGATATTTGAACAAAAGGCAACTCTTACGCAACATGAGGCGGTAAACAAAACATTAAAACTAATTTAAAAGGATGTTTAGCAATTGAAGTTAATAAAAAACTTACAATGAGGACAATGGTCAGGGTATTCAGGCTTTACTTCATCTTGTAACATATGCTGAAAATATAATCGTATTTTAAACTAGAAACCAGTTTTGATTCAAAGGTTAAAATATAAAATGGGTTATTAGGTATGATAACTATATTTAAGAACTGTTGTTGTTGTTGTTGTTGCGTTTTCTTATGGTTATCTTTAAGCAAATACTGATTATCTTATGTTGTACACTATGTTATTCCGATTTATAAATAGCATTATCTGTTTCACCTTGAATAGTGTCAAAATGTCATCGGTTGGTCTTTTCCCATTCTCTTCTCCAAACGGCCAAGTCGGTACAGACACATGGCACCAGTGATCTTCGTCAATCGTCCAATACCAAGTATTTGTTTTGGCACATGAAACAAATCGGACATCTTTGTTCATAGTATCTGTAAATATGAAGTGAAAAAAATAAGTATAAAAAGAAGCATCATGTCAGTTAAACCCGTAGTAAATGATAACAGATTCCTTATGAAGTTATAAAACAATTGTATTACTCAGCTAGTGTTTTCGTTATGGACAATAATATCTTTTTATGAACATATTTGGAAATAGTTGCACATTGGAGCATCCTGACATAATCATATCAAATGTTGTTTGTTTCATTTTATTCATAAGTCAATCTATGGAAAAATGCAGGTTACCTTTTTTCATATCAACTGTGGTTGTGATGTCCAAATAAATATCGAAAACAAAATCCACGTTATTGTCTCCTGTTTTATGCTTCAGCCAATCTAAAACTCTGGAATGCATCTTTTTGTCGTTGATGTCTTGTTTCAATTGTTCAATATCTTGCCAAGAGTTCAACTTGAGTTTCAGTTTAACACTTCCCTCATCTCCACACTCAACAACTGCCGGTTTCACAACATTTGAGAGCTCTAGTCTTCCAAAGTGGTTGTTTGCTGCATCCAACATCATTTTTGTTGATGGGGCATCTATGAGTCACAACACACAGTATAGCATGTGATTATCACCATATACCAATAATTACATAATATAACAAAAAATACTAGATTCAACTTCAATCTTGAATATGTTTAAGTACTATAATACCATTTTGTTGTGACCATTTACATATATTTATAATAACATCACCTATTATAACATATGTAATGAAATCAAGGCATATTATATTGAAATTTCAAATTTTAAATGAAGAGTAATAAAACGTACGGTCTTCACATCCGTCTTTCAAATGACGCGCATGTTCTTCATTATCGATCATAAGTGCTGCTATGAATGATTCAAAATCAATCGCCTTGCCATTTTCTGTTAGAGTATGGATTGTAAATCTCATTTTGTCTTGCCCGGTTTCAATACTGTTAACCTCTTGAAATTGATTTCTCGAAAAGAATTCTCGACTGTACAGGAAACCAACAATTACATCAATTTGCTTGCATCCACAAAGCTCGGTAGTTCTGTTCTTCACCACCAACTTCTGTCTTTCAGTCAATCCTATCAATTTATGTATCGAATATTTTGACATGTTACAACACATTTGTGAATATCATGAAAAACTTATCAATATGTTAAAGAACAATATCAGATATACTTAAAATTCATACTGAAACTAAATCAATAAATAATAATTACCTGACTTCAGATGCAGTACAATATTTGTTTTGTTCTTTGTGTAATTTTCAGGATTTGCCGTTTGCATAATGTATTGAGCAATTGGTCTATCACTTGTTTTGAAAAGCGCTTCCATGAATGTATCACAACATTTAGTCCTAAGCACGTAGTTTACCAGCTCTTCATTTTGTGCCTCGGTGGTCATGTTAGAACAAATTCTATTAAGGTCTTCCTTTGATATAAGGTTTCGTTTAAAGATTTCGTTTGCTATTTGTTCGGATGTTTTCATGAGTTTTATAAGCGTACTGCGTTTTGTTGATATCACTCTTTCAATATCACTTCCTGTTGATATCAAAATAGTTTTAATTATAAAAAACATCACTTGCATTTAGCATCAACATGTTTAAAAACAATAAAACATGTACTGGTATTTAAGAGTGTAATTAGTTTGTTTATATAAATATTTTCCGTTAGGACCAATAGAATAGAAATTGAATGACTTTGCAATATTTGTTATAGATTTGTATCAAATTAAATTCAATGTTGTTCTTATGTTTTAACATAGGACAAATAAATGAAGGTGTGTCAATGTTTTTACTTACCATAGGCTTGGGCCATCCTACGCAAAGTGAATATATTTCAACAAAAAGTATTTAAACAAAACATTTATAATCTTTTAATAAATATATGACTTCTCATATTCTGTAAAGTTGTAAAATATGAATCCTAACAGAGTAGCTCTACATTTTCGTGATAATCGTTAGGTCTTCTGTAATCAAATAGGTAGAATTAATTTAAAATATAGCCTTGAGCTATTTGTCTACACATATGGACTAAAATGTCTAAGTAAACAAAAATGTCTAATATTACTAAGCAAAATCATACAGCGTTTCAAATGACAATGTATGTGAGCTTAGAATGTTTATCAAAGGACAAATCATTAAACAAACAGAATGACGTGATTTTCTAGTTGGATCCAGTTTTGAGTGTTAGCCAGGTATTGAATATAAAACAAATATCGGTCTAAATAAATATGGTGAACGTTTGATTATATTTGTTCAGAGATCTGTAAAAAAATAAATGTGAAGGTGAAGGATGACGTGGAAAATCCGATATTGGAAACAAGACTAATATTGCAAGGTATAACGACCAGAAGGGTTCCAAAGTAAAGGCGGGTGTTATCTGACTGGTGCTATATTGAAGCAACGTAGAAAAACCGGGACAATGGAAGAGAACCAAATCTGTAAACCTTTGCTTTTGATTCAAGACGCTTATTCTATGTAGTTTTAGATTATTCCGACCAAATGCGAGTTTGACTATTACGATAACATGTACCTAACATAAATTTAACATAAACTTTACTGACTCACTCAAACTATGCGGGAATATATCAATAGAGACACCAAAATTATCTATATCACACGGGCAAAAGTGTATAATAAAAAATTACATTTTTGCCTCCAATTAGTTAAATGACTAAGGAGTCTAAACCGTTCACTTTATTATGTAACGCGTATATCGATAGGTTGCTTACTACCGTAGTATGGCTCCCAAACAATTCACCTTTTTTCCGAAATCAATGCAACTTGAAACATGAGACTTGATTATTGGTTCAGATGTAGCACACCAAAATACGGCGATAGAACACGCGAATACGCAAGTAAGTTCATACGTTATAAAAGGTGTATGGCAACTAATTCTCATACTTGGTATAGAGTACATCACAATTCAGATGTATCTTTAGTAGGGTAATTATGAGACACCAGTCACGTGTTCAAATGTTGCAATTTGATTGCTGATAATAACCCCCCTTTTTTATTTTGGTTGCGGAAACTAGTGTGGTGATGCGTGCGCATGACAAAGCGAAGTGACACAAGTGTATATTACATGGCCTGCCAATCACTCGTCGGTTGTGACGAAATAAACGTGTGAATTGTAACAATAAAGTACAAGGCGGTTGGTGCATCGGATCATTCAGAAAGTACATTTAGCGATTTGTCGCCGTAGCCAAATAACACTGAAACAGAAAGTCTGAATTCGCTGTAGAGTTCAACAGTCGTTGGATGGTATATGTGGCAAACTATTTGTGGAAAATATCAGTTGATTGCTTACGTACAACAATTTGCCGGGGCCGTGGCTTCATCGTGCTTGGATATGGTGCCTGCTTGTGAACTGCTTTTGAATTGTCGTTTGATTTTCTTGGACGCTAGATCCTGAATTAGATAGGTATGTAATGAGTGTAAGTCAGAGACCAAGTCAATTCGATACAAGTGGACAGCGACGCAGTCAAATATAGTCAAAAACTAGTCAAATATAGTCAAAAACTATATTTCACACGCTCGCGTTCGAAACATCATATGGGATGTCGTTAAATCGTGCCGCTTCCATATACTTGAGTTGTTGCATGTACGTATGTTCATTCTGAGGTTGCAGCCAAGCCGAATGTCCGCTCATTGATAACATTAAAGCTTTACTTTTGCACGGCACGATATGAACAAACCAACCCAGTTTAAATTCATCTACATTTACCTAGCGTGATGAAACGCATCGAATATATAGGGCTTACAATCGTTTTCAAGACTATCCACTTTTAATCTCCAAATAGTTCAGAAAACAGCGTCATGAAACAATATACAAACCTTCGTGAAACCTCAAATCTTGTTCATTAAACCTTTTAAGCAAATCTAGATACCGGCTTGCCAGTACCAGCAACCGGACGTTGCCGGACCAAAAATGTAGAATTTATTGCATCGATATCAAAAGTATCGATGTTTGAAAGAAAACTCAAAGACTCATTTAATTATGCGATGCGTTAAAGTATAATGTTTAGTGAAACTTGGTTTCTACCGCATATCAAGTTAAGACTATCTGCTATAGCGTTTTTATGTGACATTTAAAAAACGCATTACAAAAAAGTGTTGAAATGAAAATAATTAACGATTGCTACCTTGCCTTTACTGCGACGACCAGCATGCGTGAACAAAAGACAGTATAGGATGGACAAAACCTCTCGAAGACCACGCACAATGTAATACAATTCGGTTCATCATAATCAAACTGCAAAAAAGAATTTAACTACGTAATGATTATCGAGTTTGTTTCAATTGTATAAGTTTTAACAATAAACAAAGAAACTGCATTAATTTAATGCTTAATATAACTAACGAGCATGCGTACTTTACGTGTATTACACTCTAGGTTGATCAACTGCTTTTTAATGTATTTATTTAGGAAATGAGCAGTTTTTCTGCTTTACAGTTGCATGTCTATAGATCAATAAAAACTACTTTGGATAGTTCAATATACATTATATTTGACGAACAGCCCAATGAAAACAGACAATATACATATAAATAATTTTAAAAAAAGAATCAATCAAATCCAGGAAATATGTACATATATTGACGCACATGCACATTTATTTAGAAATTAACTATGCCACTTAAGTAGTTTTATTGCGTTTTCCTTAAACTAATGATTAATAATAAACCCATTCATGTTGTTCCTCGTTAAAAAAATGTAAAAGCTACAAGCAAAGTAAAATGTGATGTCGTCATGTAATATTCTTTTTTTTCGTGCAATGTAATTATTTTATGTCCTCATATATAAACATATACATTCTAATAATACGCAGTAAGTTGCAGAGTTGCTGAATAAGTGCATAAGCTGCAGTTCAAATAAAACTAATTCTGTGATCGATTAAATGTTGTCCATTATGATTTCAAGACTATGGCAATCTATAACAAGTAAGTGGTAATAAAGACTTTATTAGATTGAACTCATCCTTAGCACGATCACACATACTAACCTGCCTTTGCTATCTTAAGGAAATTCAGTTTTGGAAAATTATCATATCAATTTACTCATATATTGTATAAGGGAAATATCATAAAAAGCAGAAAAGACCCAGCAGTAACAGTTACGGAAATACGATGCGATTGATTTGTTGGGAACACATTTTGTGAAGAACATCTCGTAAGGCTCTTCTAACTCGGCAATTGAAGACTAAACAACGTCTCATTATAAATTTAAATTAGGAATTACATTTTCTGATAAATAACTATTGAAATACTCCTGGAAAAATATAATGGAAATACTTTATAAGAGTTTCATACGCCTAGGATACTTTTGTTGCACGATGGCAGCTAAGTTTGAACGAAGCCCGAAGGGTGAGTTCCAACCTCGGCTGCCAGAGTGCACTGAAATCCTCGATGCATGGAACTCGAATGATGTGTTTCCTTTATTGCAAACATATGATTGTATTAATTTCTAATAAACAAAGCAGTCGCATAAGCGCGCAATAGCTCAGGGGTTAAGGCGTTAGGCTCGCGCGATGTCACCCTTTTATCTCTTATGATGTAAATGTGATCATTTTGTTATTTTGCTTGAAATATACTTTTATTTCTAATAGATGTTTTATATTTTATATTTGAATAGTCTATGGACGGAGAAAAAGAAATAATGGACGGAGAAAAAAAGCCTTTAATTTCTTTTTTGGAGATTATTTTGGTCGATGGACTCTTACCAAGCTCAATGAAAGGTGCGGACCCCGGTTTGATCCCCAGCTCAGTGATTTTTATATCATTTAAATAAGTTCTAATCATATTCCTTCACAAAACTTTTGCAAAGTTTTTTTATCATTTTAAGTTATAATGTGCTGTTTTAAATATTGAAATTTTCAAAAATCAGTGATAACAATGCACCGATTCCTTACAGCATCATAAGGAACTCCCGTGCAGCTCCAATCATTTCTTTATATTTTTTATGCCACGTATGCAATACATTTTTCGAGTTTTGACATTTTAAGCTCAAATTGTGATATAACGTTTATTTATGTAGAATATATGTTCATATAGTAAAAATGAAAATGTGTGATTTATTCAAATTTCATTAAACTATCTCTTATCTTAGCATTCTTTTAAGACGAAATATGCACCACTTTAGGGCATCATATGCTAAGACTTATCTGATATTTTCACTGCTTCCTGGTCACTTCATACTTTTACAACTTTGTTCTTTTCAATATTTTCCTTTTCGGTCAGTTCGTACTTTCGATATTTTGGTCACTTTGTACCATTTTGGTCAGTTAGTTCTTTGTTTGGTCAGTTTGTATTTTTGATATTACTTCATCCAACATTTTGAAGTAGCAAAACCTTTTTTACATAACGTAAATCAATTTAATAGCATTTTTAAGGATTTCCCTAATAATGGTACATGCTTCGCCGTATAATTGGTTAGAACAATTAAGAAAATGTTGGCTTGTATATTATGTCAAAGTATTTTTACCGGTCATTTTCAAATGTGAATATGGTTTATTCAATGCAATTACTTATTACGTATTTTACAGCCGATTTTAAATAAGTTGCTAAATTATATCTCCAAATTTATTTGTTTGCCTTAAATGCCAATTCGTAATAGGAGCAAAAATATTCGCTTTGTTACAAGGCATTTAAACTAGATGACTTGATCCTAAAACAATTTGAATATGAATGGCATGCATATACAGCATGTGACACATTTATTGCAATTAAGCAATTGTGTGTGACATATTGATAAGAAACACTGCAAATCGTTTCGTTTTAATTTGAGCCTCAGTAAATAAATGTATTGTTATCCACATTTGCATACATAGCATGCATTTGCTCAGTTTTGCAAAAAGTACGAAGTGACTTATTTCAAAAGTACGAACTGACCAAAAAAGGTACGAAGTTGTAAAAGTACGAACTGACCAGTCCCCGTTTCACTTACCCGGCGTTGGATGTTAGATATCGACGGCCAAATGACGGTTGAAAAATACATCTGACAAACTTACACCAGTTCTCATACGATCAAAATAGGACGTCGAATAATGAGGTCAAAAGGAACCGAATATAACTAACCTTTGCATAGTGGGTTATATCATGATATCACTGCACAAGACGTCGCGCTTTCTCAGTGTTCAATGTGATTAGTCCTCGCAAGTCCGTGGTATAATATGAAAGTTTTCTAATCCTTTTTTTTCTCAAAACTTCAGTGCTGTACATTAATATATCATCCTACTATCGGTGCCATTAAGCTTGACAGAGCAACAACAATGTTGATTCAACGTGACGACGTAACATGACAGCTGGACATCTTTCACGTTGCGTTTTGTACTGTGAAGGTCACCCCAACACACATTTATCAAAAAGCTGTTAAATCACCTTAAAACAACTTTTCGAAGAACGAAAAACGATAAAATACTCCTTTTTTAACATAAATAGCCAGCTTAGAGCAGAAAAGGAACACCTTGTGCTAAATTCAAATTGTTGAATATAACCAAATTACATATCATGAAAAACAAATAAAAGGCTATAAGACAATTGCAATCAATTATAATTAATTTGCAATTTATCATTCTCATTAATTATTACAAAATGATTAAAGTAACAAAAAGGTGTTCCTCAAAATGCAAAAACCTCCAAGCTAGAAAGAATTTCCTCAAAATGTCCAAGCCACCTGAGATTGAATGGGGAACACCTTTTGTGAGGAACAGCTCGTGGGATACTCTTCTACTGTATTACTGTCTTTGTTTCATTGTGTCTTTTCAAATGTCCCTCATTCATTGAAAATAAGTAATCAATCGAGAATTCAGATTCATAGGAAAATATCTTTTGGGAGAAATGTTTTTCCTCTCAATGAGTCTGTACGATTTCGTAAGGGGTTTGATTGATGAACTATCAGTTATCTGAGAAATCGAAAACTGTACTGTAAAAAACACACACCAAATAATGTTCTATAGTAATAGTTGCATACCAAAAATGCATTAAGCTTATAAAACTGAGTAGCTAAATTATCTTAATATATTTCTGTCGACTAAATTTTAATTGAATAACAGGATAATTTATAACAAAATTTATTTGAAACCATGTTTCTTTCCTTCAAAGTAAAAAGACATATTCTGATATTGGGAGTTTTATTTATAGGTATTGCTGTTGTGATAATTAAGAACAAGCGAACTATTATATCTGAAACAGAGTGAGTGTCAAATGTTTTTTTAGATATGTTCTGATATATTTTGCATTAGGGCCTGGCCACACGGCATGCTTGTTAAAACAAATTGTCCACATCATACCGTGTTTTTGTAATTAACTTTCTTTTCAGAAAACATAAAAATCGCATCAACGTTGTTCCTTATCAAGCACTTCCTTATAAGAAATAAATTACAAAAATAACACGACTTGTTATGTTATGGGATAAACTAAAAATATCTTCACGTGTGGCTAGACCCTTTAAAGCAAAATAAAAAGTTCATCATATCTGTACTTTGACCAGAACCGTTCAGTCTCTACAAAATACGATCCAGGGTATAAACCCTACCCATATCAGGAAAGGTATTCAATCTATATACCCTACCGTCAGGCATACGCCTAAACCTTCCAACCCCACCGTCACGAAAACGACTGAGCCTATAAATCCTATCGTCAGCAGTACGGTTGAACCAACAACCCCAAACGTCGAGAATACGATTGACCCAACAAATGCTAGTGTCAGGAATACGACACCAGCTTATCGCCCTTTTATGAAGCATACCACACAATCTATTGAGCAGTCCAGCATGAAAAAGACCCAGTCTGGTGTTCCTACTACTATAAAGACGAAACTAACGGATGGTCCTAAGAATGACACACAATCTAGTAATCCTTCTAGAAGGAATGCGACACGATTTAGCGATTCTTCTATCAGGGATACGGCACAATCTATTAACGCTTATATTGGTTATATAACACAATCTAGTGATAATTCTAGCGAGAACGATACACACCCTAGTAATAATTCTAGCAGGAATCGGACACAATACACTTCAATCGGAAATGTGACACAATATATCAATTCTTATATTGGGAATACGACACAATCTAGTAACAATTATAGTAGGGATGTGATACAATCTAGAAATCCTAAAGGCGAGAATGGCACAAAACCTGGAATTCCATCTACTGGGAATGGAGAAACAACTAGAAATGAGACAAGCGTGTCACTGTGTTCTACAAAACAGCGATTGGGTTTCATAAGAGATGTTTGCGAGCGGCGAAAGTTAGAAAAGAACCCAAAAGCAAAGTAAGAATAATTTTTTCATCGCTTTTTATTATTTAGTTAATATTTCTAACGATTTACCAGTATGCCTAACTGTATTTTTTCTTAAAACGCAAAGTGTGTGGCAACATTATTTGTATGACACATAAATGCTCTAAATGTTTGCGTAGCAAAGTCTATAATGGGAAGAAATTCATAAACGCCGATTGCAAATTCATACATAAGAAATTGTAATATCATCAGGATTTTTTTTGCGGTTCATAATATTTCTTGACCAATGCATCTTGTTTTCAATATAAGCTAGGATACGTCAAAATAAGATAAATCCAATATCACATTATACAAAATGCATTTTTACAGCGTTTATCTGATTTGTCTTCTTTGAGAGGTTGATCGTACACAATTATAATCCAGCAAACTACAATGAAAATAGTATACAATCATATGCTAAAATGAAATTTTAATTGCCCGTCATTTCATTTTATTTGACAGATTTCTTATCGACCACAAGCGTCAAATCGCCTACTGTCACATCGAAAAGGCCGCGAGCACAACTTTTAAAATAATCATGATCAATGAAACAGGTAGAAGTAATGGTCCCCTTTAATCGATTTAGAGGGCTTGTTTCGTTGTTTCGTGTATAGGAAATTAACCATAGGGGGACTGATACAGGATATAGCCTATCTTTTTACTGTATAATAATATCTTTTTACTGTATAATAATATTATTCATTATTTGATCAATTGATATTTTTCATTCGATAAGTCCGACATGAGACTGATGAAAACCAAAGTCTAAAACTGGCTTACGAATCACTAAATATAAATGGCTCATAGTTGGCTTATGATCAATTCATTCTTATTTATGATTGGTAATTATTTTTTATTAAGCATTTTAAAAAATCGCTAAAGATGATCGTTTTCTGCTATTAAGGAGTGTTCACGCAAAAAAAATATCCTAAATTTTTGCGTGAACAGAAGGGATAAATTGCTATGTTTTTATACAAATGTGGCTTTCGAAAATATCGGATTTCGTGCTATTTTCTGAGCTTTTTCGTTTGCTGGAAAATGAAAAACAAAATTCAGAATAGATCAGATAGCTTGGAAAATTGAATATCGTTTTCATTATAAATCATTATTAAAAATGGATTATTTTGTTAAGGTTCGTATTCTTCAAATCGTTTCAATGAGTTTTGATAACTTGTATTAAATGTGTCATGGGTATTATGGTTGTCCTTTACAGGTGGTTGTCCGATCATAAAGCCAGGCATGGACATGAAACAACGTTTGCCGAGAGAGGGTTATTTCGAATGCGCCAATATAACCAAGGAACGTTTTAGTCCTAGGATCGCGAACTATACGAAATTCGTTGTACTGCGACATCCCTTGGATAGGTTATTATCCGCGTATCACGATAAGGCGTTTATTCACAAAACAAAAGAAGGGAGGACGGTGTATTATCCGTGGTTTCCATCGATAGCCAAGTTTTCACTGGAAAAATCGGGTTTGAAGGGACCATTTAATAAAACACAAATTATGACGCATTTTGTTCCGCTTGAACATTTTATCGAATTGGCACTACAATCGAATGACCGGCATTGGGATAGTTTCGCATTGAAATGTGACATGTGTCATATTGATTATGATTATGTTATGCGCATTGAAAGTCTGGAACCGGACTCTGGATATTTTTTGCATAAGCATTACCCCAAAACCAGCATGTTGCCGTCATTTAATCACCTGCAGCAAAGTGAATTGTCGCAGCATATTGTACATGAGGAAATATTAAAGGAATACGCTGGTGTCAATAAAACTTTGATGGATAGACTTATGGACAAGTATAAACTTGATTTGGAAATGTTTGGATATCATTATGATAGGAAGTCCAATGTCGCGTCATGCGAAATGGATTTAAAAGATGGATCAACCTGTTGTTGACGTACTTAAAATGGTCAGGTCCGGATCCATAGAATATTAATTGAATCGTCAATGGTATGAAACACACTCGGCAAGGGTCGTCTTCAGTACGTCGCATTCGGACGCGACGTTCAGAAGACTACCTACTTTGGACCTATATGAAAGTTTTCGGAGGTCCTTTTACGTCCTGGCGTCCGATGAACGTAATCCTCACGTCCGAATCGGACTCGACGTCGGTGCAACGTATTTTTCGTGCAACGTCCGCGACGAATAAGGACGTCCGGAAACTTTCATATTGGTTCCAAGTAGGACGTCTACTCAACCTCCGTGGACATCTGTCCAGTGGGGAACATATGCTGACTGGGGCGCCAGTTTATTAAAACATATTTGAGTTAACGGAGTGACGCGCACCGATTATGCCAGGTTGATTTGGTATTTATAATAACACCAGTTGTTCCTTAAATAAATACAAAACATTCCATTTTTAAACATTGAAAACATATCAAATCTCAGAAAATATGCAAGGCTATTTCATGTTTTAAATAAAATGAAAATGAACGGTATATCTATAAAATGATTTTTCTTTAGTTGCATAATGCATAATGAAATATTTTGATATTGCTGAGTTCTAGATTTATTGAATCAATATGAAATAAATGATGATATACTTGTATATTTATTTAAAGACAAAAAAAGATACTTTATCAAATAATGCAATTATGTCGTTATCATAGTATTAAAAAAAAATGACAATGAAATATTTTTTAAAAAGAAATACGTGTTCTAATTTTTACAAACATAGCACTTCTATCGGTGGACACACCGACAAATTACATACTTGGTGATATGATTTATTTATGAAATAAAACATTGCTACCAAGATCAATTACAGTTTCCATACAACAGATGTTAAGTTTTCCTAGTTAACATATTCAGACACAAACCGAGCTCATATAATATGGAAGTCATGAGATTGTTTGCATACATTTTGCGATTAATGGGCTGTATCTACTTTTAATTACATAAAAAAGGAAATTATGATAACTTGTATGTTACCAAAGTATATTTATGCCATGCGATCTTAATATTTCATAAATGCACATTTGTGTCAGCACATCTTATTGACTCTCAACTTCTCGTTAACCGACATTACCAAGAAGCCGTCAATAAGCAACTTATAATTAAAAAAAAAGAAAAATAAAGAAATTTACTTCCTTTAAATTGAAAAGAGATAAAAATTAAAATATATGCAAAACATATACGATCTAGTAACTCTTGAGGCTATATTCGGGCTCATGATATTAATTGAATCCACTTAATAAGTGTTATTGAACATATTTGTTAAATGAAGCGTATTGTTACGCATGTAGCTATAAATAACTTTATGTTGCTTTCATTATCGGGATCGCACAACGAGTTCGTTATTTTATTGCGTAGCGGCATAAAATATAATAGTTGTTTCGATCAAAAACTGTGTTTTGAAGTGATTGTCAAATTTATTAAAATATTTGGTTGAGTAACAATATTTATAAATTAAGGTAGTTTATTCAATATTGATATTCAGGAAATAATTAATATAGAGAATATCGATATTTGTATAAATAAATAAAACTTAGATATAAGTTGATTCGTGGCTCAATGGTATGTGTGATTGAATGATCTATGCGAAAATATGCATATTATCACCAGCTATCGTTGATATAAAACCAAAGCCATGAGCGATATTACAGGAAAGATCGGATCATACACAGTCACACTAACGCCACCTATTGGCAGGGGTCAATTCGGCACCGTTCACAAAGCAATTCAGGATGGAACACAAACTATAATGGCGGCAAAACAAATCATCATAGGAGAACAAGGTCGCATAAATACCGAACTGCGTCGCATGGCGGCTAGTGAAATAAAAATCATGGAAGATCTCCAGAGCCATCCCAATATCGTCAAAGTACATGAGCACTTTATACAGGATAATGTTTGCTGGCTGTTCGTTAAATTTTGCGATTTGGGCAATTTGAGTTCTTATCTACGCAATAACCAATCGCTAGAGCTGTTTGAAAAGATAAAGATAATGCACCAATCAGCGAGTGCCGTGGCTTTCATGCATAACCAAAACCCTCCAATCATACACCGCGATATAAAACTCGATAATATTATGATGAAACGAGAACGAGGGGAGGATGTCGTAAAACTAACAGATTTTGGACTCTCCAAGTTGTTGCCAGGACGACCACAATCGCTGACGAATGTGATGCAGAGGTACGTAGAAGTGATTTTATAAAATCTATAGACTCTACTTCTTTCTATCGCGAGACTATATTCAAGGTAATGGATTACGATAAACTCTATTGTCATTGAGAATAAATGGCAATTGTATCTAATTTTCATCCGCGTAATAATACACAGAAGAAGCGTTCATCTATGAGTAGAATATCTATGGCATCCAACGAAAATGTTACCAAATATTGTTAACCGACTCCGCTGGGTTTGCTATATTTCATACAAATTTTACATCGGGCGTCAGAAATTATGTGGGTCGATTAACGCACCTTAATTATTTTAATAAAAATAAAGAAATCATAAGTTTTCTTCCCTTTCTAATTCAGAGGAGCCGATATGATGACCACCACTTGTGGCTCTCCATATTTCATGGCTCTCGAATTCTCTGCCGAAATGGAAGGCGGAACAAAATACGATTCCTCCGTGGATGTCTTCTCGCTCGGTCTCGTACATCTCGTTGTGCTCGAGAGTGAGCGGACGTTGCGAGATCTCATTCCGCTTTCAGGTGAGTGAAACATGGTTCGAT
>LQRL01152946.1:844-14091 GCA_001703475.1 Hydroides elegans
AATAGAAGACTACCTAAGACAAACACACAGTGATCCACAAAAAGGCGTGCAGCTCGACGATAACGACATGCTACCAAACCCGCCGTTTCCAGCGTCTGAATTCAACTACGCAGAACCGACGATGAGAGAGATGATGGATATCCTAAGGAAGGCGAGGGCAGGCTCGGCGCCAGGGCCAAACGGAGTTCCGTACAAAGTGTACAAATACTGCCCAAAGTTGGCACGCCGATTATGGAAGTTCATAAAAGTGATCTGGAGGAGGGGACACGTGCCAGATTGCTGGACAATATCCGAGGGGATATTCGCGCCAAAAGAGCAGAATTCGATTGAGATCAACCAGTTCCGCACAATTTCACTGCTGAATGTAGAGGGCAAGATATTCATGTCACTGCTATCTTGGCGCCTAACTAGCTTCCTGCTCAAAAACGAATATATTGACACCTCGGTCCAAAAAGGCGGAATACCAGGTGTGGCAGGTTGCGTGGAGCATACTAGCGTCATAACGCAGATCATACGAGAAGCAAAAGAAAAGAAGGGCGAACTGGCAGTCATCTGGCTTGACCTAGCGAACGCGTATGGGACACTACCACATCAATTAATCGATATAACTCTGCAGAAATACCACGTACCAGACAAGGTCAGGAAGCTCCTAGACCACTACTACAACAACTTCAAATTGCGCTTCACTGTAGAAGAATTCACAACAAACTGGCAAGACTTAGAGATTGGAATAGTCACAGGTTGCACAATCTCGGTGATAGTATTCGCCGCAGCAGCAAACCTCTTGGTGAAGGCAGCTGAGAAGAAAAGCCGAAGTCCCGTTTTGAAATCTGGTAGCAAACAGCCTCCTACCAGAGTTTTCATGGACGACATGACAATCACGGCAAAGAGTATTGTAGAAGGGCGATGGATGTTGGAAGACCTGGAGAAGTTGTTTACATGGGCGAGAATGAGATTCAAACCAACCAAGTCCAGAAGCCTAGTCATCAAGAAAGGAAAACTAGAAAAGGTAGTCTTCCGAATATCAAACAAGACTATACCAACAATTCAGGAAAAACCAATCAAGTGCTTGGGAAAATGGTTTAACGAAAGCATGTGCGACACAGAAAGCATAACAGAGATGCGCCAACAAACAAAGGAATGGCTCGATTCAGTGGACAAAAGCGGGCTTCCAGGAAGCTACAAGGCATGGTGCTACCAACATGGCATACTGCCGCGCCTAACATGGCCGTTATTCATCTATGACGTACCTTTAAGCACAGTCGAGGTGTTAGAACGAACCATAAGCAGCTATCTAAGAAGATGGCTCAATGTGCCGAGGAGTCTGAGCAGCATAGGTCTATACAGTACTGGCTCAAAGCTTCAACTACCGCTGTCGTCGCTAGTCGAGGAATATAAGGTCGCCAAAGTGAGACAGGCCGTTATGCTCCGAGACAGCAATGACAAATACGTCAGCGGGGCAGGTATAAAGATACGCTCCGGAAGAAAATGGCAAGTAGAGGAGGCGGTTAATTTAGCAGAAGAGAGGCTCAGACAAAGTGACATCATCGGGACAGTTACGCATGGCCGGCTAGGGCTGGGATGTATAACCAGAAGTAGGTTTAGCTCAGCTTCAAAGCAACGCAAAAGAGAACTAGTCCAGGACGAAGTTCGGCAAGGCGAAGAGGAGGCACGTTTGACCAAGGCAGTAGCCCAGAAGAAGCAAGGAAGCTGGCTTAGATGGGAATCGGTTCGAGCTAAAAAGCTACCATGGGATGAGCTCTGGAAAATGGACTCGAGAAGAAATCGCTTTGTCATTAGCTCTGTGTACGACTCTGTGCCCACTCCAACAAATCTCTGTACGTGGAAATTGAGTGAGGACCCATTGTGTAAACTGTGCGGGAAGAGAGCGACGCTCGAGCATGTGTTATCAGCCTGCACAAAAGCCTTAGCCGACGGGAGATACACGTGGAGACATAACAAGGTGCTAGAAGTCCTAGCACACGGCATCGACCTGCGAATGAGAAATCAAGGCAGCGTCGGTGCTGTGAAGGGGCCACAGTTCGTTAGCTTTGTCAGAGAGGCCGAGGCAACACGCGGAAAGCAGTTGAAGAGTGCGGCAGGAGGGATACTGGCAACATGTAACGACTGGCAAATGCGGGCTGACGTAAACAGGCAACTAGCGTTCCCTCAGCATATAGCAATCACGAATCTACGACCAGACATAGTGTTGTGGTCACAAACCAAAAAGACAGTAGTGCTAATAGAGCTCACAGTACCGTATGAAGAAAGAGTAGATGGAGCTCATGAACGCAAGCGATTGAAGTACCAAGAACTAGTAGAACAATGCCAAGATAAAGAGTGGGAGACATGGTGTTTCCCAGTAGAAGTAGGATGTCGTGGCTTCCCGGCACAGTCAGTGTGGAGAACGCTGGGGAGGCTAGGCATAATCGGGAGAGAAAGAAAGAACATCGTAAAAGAGACTGGGGTGCAAGCAGAAAAAGCATCCTTATGGATTTGGTGCAAGAGAGAAGAGCACAAAAGCCTACCGGTCCCAAGTGGGATTTGATCAACCCCACTGGCCCACTTCTGGAGGTCGTCGATGTAAGGGCCGAAACGACCGTTGAAGGAAGATACATCCTGATGATGGGACCGGTACGACGCGACCCGATGTCGTTCAAAATACCATACTTAATCTTGAAATAAAATAGCTGTCAAAGGTTGTTTTAAATGACACAATATTAAAACTTGATTCAAAATTTGTCGGTAACTGATTCCATAATTTAGGTCTCCTTATTAAAAGTAGCTTCGACCTTAGACCTGTTATAGGAGTTTTGATTTGAAACTTGTTGCGCAACCTCATACCACAGATAATGATATTTTGATTAAACATTAAGTATGACTGCAAGTCAAGCAGAAAATGGGAATGATTGGCTTTGAAGACTGTTTGCTAACATTTGAATTCAAGTATATCATAAACTTTAAGACTGTTCATATTGCTATATAAACCACTTGTATGGCAAAACTTATCTACTTGATGAATAATTTGCGTACAATTTTTTCATTATTACAAATTGTCTTAAATGAAGAGTACCTCACGAGCTGTTCCCAAAAAAAGCAGTTCCCCACCAAATTCTAGCTGGCTTGGAAATTCTGAGGAAATTCATTCTAGCTTGGAGATTTTAGCAGATTGAGGAACACCTTTTTTGATAATCTTCTCATTGTCGAGATAAATATTGAGATTTATCATTTCAAAATCGATTAAACCTACTTGCGATTGCATAATAAACTGTTATTTACAATATATGATAGGTAATTTAGCAATATTCATCATTTCAATTTTCGCAAAAGGTGTTCCTTTTCTGTTCCAAGCTGGCTAGAAATGGAGGAACAGCCCAGCTGGCTTTGACAAAATAAACACCTTTTTGCAAAATTTTAATTTTCAAAAACCATATTATTTTGTTGTTGTTCATACATGTAATGTTGTTTTAAGGTTATTTAACAACTTTTTGAAAAATGTGTCGTGGGGTGCCCTTCTTAAATTTGTTAAAACATGCTCGTAAAAATTGCAAAGCAATAACTTAAATGTGGTGAAAGCAACGATTTGTTTAATGAGCTGCAAGCTTCATAGCATACAACTTATCTCGCTTTTTATGTGACATAAAAAGACTTTTCACGCTTATCTTAACTAAAATAATATGCTCATTCAAACAAAGTTTTTTTTTCATATATAAGTGCTCCGATTTACTTGGTTACAGATACCATTTCTATGCTTATAGAGCTTACTTAAATGTTTATTTGCAAGAAGTATTTCATTTAACCAATACCATGAAAAGTACTCTTGAAACACTAAAGAAAGGTTTATCTATATTAGACCATTTCCTGTTTTGTTTTGATTTTCTGCCTAGTTCTACGCATATTTCACCTTTATTAGCATCTGTTTTAAATATATGTGAATCATCCGTAAATAGCTAATCATTCAGTAATGTTAAAATATTACACAGGTCGTTGATATATATGATTAATAGCTTTGGGCCCAGCACAAACCCCTATGGAGCACCGCTCGGGATATCCATTAAGTCTGAAATTTTATCGTCAACAAGAACGTACTGTTTTCTTAAAGATAAGAAACTTTTGATCCGATCATATACTGTTCCACGTACACCGTAAAACTCAAGTTTTTGTAATAAAATAGTATGATGGCCAATAGTTTTCGAACGCCTTTTAAAACTTATGAACATTCCTAAAGTAACCTACCTTTTAATGGTCAATATCAGCATATACATCTACAATTAACTTCATAATCATTCAAACATAAGAACGAATATAACGAACCCCATATTGAATAATACTTAAAATATTTTGTTTTCTATGAACTTTTGTAACCATACATTAATTTATTTTTATAAAATTTGGAAAAATGAGGTAACAATGCCACATCAAGCAAAGGAGGAAGCAGAAAACTAAAAGTGTCAATTTTGAATTAAAAAGAAAACTTATAATATGCGGTTATTATACTTCATGTTATCAATATCTAAGTCACCAACAATATAAACCTATTTATGTTTCATTAATACATTAACCTTTTGAATATTTTGAAGTTATGTTGAATATAATTCAAGATTGGAATGTAGCACACGATAGATTCATAATATAATAATATTTTTGCCTTTCTCAATGTATAACTCAACAGTAACACTAACAACAATACATTGTTTATTGTTTCGCATACCTCTTTTTTCAGTTTTTTATGCTGTTATGGACATACAGTGTAACCTCGTCCCCTTTTTTATCGGTTCGCACAACAATAAATATTTCATAATTTGAAGTGCGTATGTTTTCACAATCTTCTATATGGATATGTCATTACAGAATATACCGCTTTTAGCATTGAGTGACATAACGTTTGTAAAAATATTTGTAAAAATAGCTTCATTTTCAGGTTGCCTGCTGAACTAGCTATTGGCATACCCATGATGACTGATTCTTGTGCTCTTGGCTGACACCATTATATTTAACTATTTTCATTACTTAAATTATTTGCTCTGTTAGTATAGAAAACGGTATAGTGATGACACACATCCCTGTCTTTGGTGATCTATACTAACTGGTACTGGTAGTTATCCGTATATATTATCAATCTAATCAAGCTATGTTGAGCATATCGATCAATTCTGTCAATTGCATTTTCATACAGCATGTTTATTTCATATTGAGACCAAATAAATATCATATGTGCTATATTTCATGATGCTTTACGAAACGTATATAAAAATAGAAATTGGGATGATAGTATTTTTATTGCGTATTTCGTAGTACACCATATAAAAGATTCATGAATACCTTTATAAACATAAAAATCAAAGATTCATGTATATATGACAATATTTACAAACAATACCCAAAAACAAATATGGGGGTACATTTAAAGATTTATACCAAACATGTCCTTCAATATGGACTTATCAAGCTTTACACATGTGTTATACAAACTATTTTACACCATAGTTTAAATCAACAGAAAAATGCAACAAAATAACATTATTTCAACATTTAACACAGAGTTGATTATATAAACACTGTGTCAGTCATCAAATAATTGCACTTTCCCATATAGGTATTATAATTTTAGTTGAGTCTACCTGATAACTAAATTTAGTAAATATAATAAATTTTGAATTTGATGTCAGGATGTGCCAGTATAACATACACAATGTAATGAAACCATTGATTACAGAAAACAAGTGGTCTTGGTTCTTGGTTCGTTTCCTTATTTCTTATCTGTTTGATAGGTATCTGATACAACATTTTAAGTAAATCAGAATTTTAAAACTATAATTCTAAAACAATTACATAGATGAGGTAAAATTATAATGTAATTAAAGCTTTCGTGCTTTGAAAGGCCACAAAACAATGTATCATAGGAACAAGGGAGCAACAATGAAGTTGTTAACAATAATCTGAAAGTATATGAGAAACCATGATACGACATTTTTACATTTGCGGCGCAATCTCAAACAAACGTTGTTTAAAAGACATTGTTCATTCTAATACAATTACTAAATACGTTATGGTTTAAAACAGAAAAAGACATATTTTTTTATATTACTTTTACATCTTTTTCAATAAATCGAGACGCAACAGAACATCATTTATACATAACATGATTGGCAATACAAACATGCCAACCTGTCATACAAACAAAGAAAAATAACGCATAATACATGGATATATTTGATATCACAAGCGACAGTTCTCTTGTTAGTTGCGAATGTTATGAGTTCCTTTTTCTAAAGTCCGACCACGCATTTTCTTACTTAGAGATGTTTAAATAACAAAATTAGCGGCGACTCGTCTCTTCAAAGTTGCTGTAGGTGTGAGTTGTTTCTACGAATTCCAACATCACGTCGTGAATAAATCTGTAGTGCTCCTGAAAAAATAAATAAAGAAAAGTAGAATTTTCAAATCCTAGTCAAACAAAAACGATTTACCGACATTTTCATTTATAGCAGTCACAATTTCAATTTTTACCTATCATAAATCTTTTTTTCGACAATACACCTTTATTCACATGTCATCGATAACAGTCCTATGGCATGTAGCAGATAACCATCAATATTTAGTTACATACATAAATAAACAAGGATTACTCACTTTTAAAAGGAAAATCCGAAACTTAATGGCAATGGGCGAATTTAGATTTCCAAGATAGGAAGATAACCCATTGCAGTTCCGTAAGTCGGTGTCAGAGAACTTACTTTGGTGGGAAGGAACTGCGGTCTCGTGAAGCGCATCTGCTTAGTGATGTGAACCAAATCGACTTCTTGTTCTGCGTGCGCCATGTCGACGCTGAAGCTGCTGGCGATGAAGAGGCCGCATTCAGAAGCACCGTTCCTGTTTACGGGATAGACATAATTTAATTAATATAATCAAATCAATAATTTCCGCCATGGCAAAATAAAAAATGTAATGTCTATTATTAAAACAATTGAGTCTTTTCACTCTCCCTAATTTCATTTGAATAAATATTCTATTAAATTATATCAAAATGAAATTGTTTTATTTCAGAGGTACATTTTGCCTCTTCATAAAGCTCTCTTTCTTCAACCCATCAATTGCATTTTCCAACACATAGCATTGCATGATCTTCAATCACAACTCGTCGTTTCGTCTCTTCCAATTAACCCTTTCCATGGATAAACACATATCGAATGTCTGCAGTGTATCTATGTTTCACCTTCGGCGCATTGCAACTATCCGAGATCATATCACTCAATCAGAATGTGAAAGACTGGTACAATCTCTCATTACTTCGCGCATTGACTATTCTAATGCAGTTCTTTATTGGTTACCAAACTATCGACAGAAAAATATTCAGCGAATATTGAACATTGCGGCTAGAATTGTCACAAGAACCCAACGACGAAACCATATCAGCCCTATCCTCTATAAACTGCACTGGCTATCAGTAAACAAAAGGGTTGAATACAAAATCATGCTCATTGTCTTCCGAGCTTATCATCGAATCGCACCTGACTACTTAAATGAGCTGGCAATCAAATAGATCCCCGCCCGCTCTTTGAGATCTCAAGATTCAAAGGCCCTTGTGGTTCCAAAGGTAAACTCGAAACGCTACGGACAAAGAGCCTTCGGTTACGCGGGACCCCACCTTTGGAACTCGTTACCCGCCGAACTTAAGACGATAACTAGCTACGGATGTTTTAAAGTGCGCCTTAAAACATACCTTTTTGAACAAATGCTATCGAATATAAGTGTCTAATCTTGTGGATAGAAAACATCTCAAACAGTGATTTTAGTGAACTTTCGATTCTGGATAAATGTACAGTGTTGCAGAATATCATATGATACATGTGGCTCTATAAATCGCATTAACATTAACATTAACCCAACCTCTGTATTCGATCTAATCGCCTAACTGAACCCTCCTAAATTTTTCCAGCATAATTCAGAAGTCCTTACAGTATACATGGTGATGTATTGCCCTTCCGTGTCCTTTGCATTATCAAACCATCAATTATATTTTTATCTGCACCCTTTTTGTTTACGAAAAAATGCAGGTATTGCGATCGCTTCACTTTTGAGGGCCAACAACCCCTTCTGTTTTGTAGTACCTTTTTCTATATGTTAAAAACGTAATAACACTATAACATATATATATTAATGTATTGCTAATACACTGAATATGGAGAATAGGTGGTTTAGAATTGTGCCATTATATATTTTAATAACATTTGAAAGCCATTTAACGAATTTCCGAAACAGAGTCTTCGATTGCTTTCCACTTATTTAATCATTTAAACATAAGATTTGTTGTGTAAAGCTGGGTTATTATGCAATAAAAAGAGCGCATCACGAGCCGACCCTAACAAATATATTACCATCAAATTCTGACCTGGAATGTTTTGAAAATACATTCAATCTTGGAGAGTGGATGGGTAGGAGGAACACCTTTATCGTTTTTTTTTATTTTCACAATAATTGGTGACAGTAATTATTTTGAAATTCGATAAACTGGCTTGCATTATTTGATTAATTGTTATTTGCATGATATGATAGGTAATTTGCTTCCATTTAACATTTAACTTTTTCGCAAAAGGTGTTCCTTTTCAGACCAAGCTGGATAGAAAAGGCGAAACAGCCCAGCTGGGTGGAAAAAAGTGAACACCTTTTCGCAAAATTTAAATGTTCAAAAACCATTATTTTGTTGTCGTGGGATTTCCTTCATATAATTCTACCCATTAAAATAGACACGGTCTTAAATTGTGTCATTGGTTGCCGGAATTATTAAACTAGTTTTGATAAAATTATATTATTGATTTTAAAGAAACATAGATGAAAAGAATGTAGATAAATTGTACTCTACGAGTATTAGATCATCTAGTTCTAACTTTTTTAGCTCTCTGCTTTATGTTTTAATTAAATATAAAATCTATAATGTGACTCAACTATCATATAAAGCTATAACAAAGTAGCTATGTATATTCTGCCTACATATTGACCTTTTTCTAGATCATATCAAATATTTAACATTAAATGGGATCTTATTCTATTAGTTATCGAGAAAAAAAAGAGAAACAAATTATTCAAATATAGGAAATAAAAAAAGATTGCAGATAATTGTGCTTTTTAGGAGCACACCATTTATCTAGTTCTTCTTCAATTCACTCTCCTTCTTTGTCCTCTTTCACTCACAACATATATCAACCTCTCCCGACTTTAACACAAACCACAAGAACTTACATGCACATGGAAACAATGGGCGCCTCACTCTCGCCCTGCCACTTTGACACCTCCTCGCGCAGATCCAGCAACGTCGTCCTTGACCGATCACTCATGGCCGTCTTGCTCCATTGGCCGAGCATGAACAGGCGAATGGTGTCCACGCCGCCCTGAAAATACAGATTAAAGATTCATTTGTTGGTCATATCAGAGTGAGCCAGATAGGCTCTAAATAGATAGATATAAAATAGATAATAGATAGATAGATAGATAGATAGATAGATAGATAGAGCTAGAAAGTGAGAGTGCGTATGTGTATGTCTATGTGTATGAGAAAGAGAGATTTTGTGAGTGGGCTTGAGAGAGATCGTCTAGGTCCCCAAAAAAGCTGTTCCCCACCAAATTCCAGCTGGCTTGGAATTTTTCAGGAAAATCATTCTAGCTTGGAGATTTTAGCAGATTGAAGAACACCTTTTTTGATAATTTTCTCATTTTCGTAATAAATATTGAGTATAATTATTTCAAAACTGATTAAACCTGCTTGCAATTGTATAATAAACTGTTATTTACAATATATGAGTAATTTAGTTAAATTCAAAATTTCAATTTTCGCAAAAGGTGTTCCTTTTTTGTTCCAAACTGGCTAGAAAAGTTTGAATAGCCCAGCTGGCTTGGAAAAAAAATGAATACTTTTTTGTAAAATTTTTATGTTCAAAAACCATTATTCTGTTGTAATTCATACTTGTTATGTTGTTTTAAGGTGATTTAACAACTTTTTGAAAATGTGTCGTGGGGTGCCCTTCAGAAATACAATATAGAGACAGATAGGGCATGATTAACAGCTTTGTATATCTGAAACAATAAGTCATTTCTGATATCTATTTTACTTCCACAAACCCATCAACACCTAGAGATTGGTTGAAAAAATGATATAAACAACACACAACAAAACAAGTTCACCTGTTGTGAATTCATATGCCGATCGGACGACTGCACATTCGCATAAAGATCAGATCCCTTTGGTGCGTCTTGGGCCACGCTGACATCGAGCATGCTGATTGACTTCGACTGAGATTGCTTGGTGAGACTGACCGAAAAGTTGCCGAAGCGACAATGCTGTTGGGTTTTGTCAGGATGCCACTGTATAGGAATGAAATCGTTTGATTATGTGCATATTGATATTTCTTAAAACATGGGAATAAAAACATATTATGCAATGGCATTGATTAAAAAAACACAAATGCACTCTGCGACAAATATATCGAGCGTTAAACCACACAGAATAAAGAAATATATATTATTTCAAATTGAGAATCCAGTAAATTTCAATAATCATATATTTATTAGTTAGGTGTTTCATTTCATTGAAAAAACTGCAGTAATTTTGAGTTGAATCAGAAACACTACCTTAGGATTATTACTGGTTGTATCTTGCACACAGACAATCGACTTGACATTTCGTTCGCGCACCAATCTCCAGAATAAATTGACGCTTCCTGCTAGAGGCACTTGGGTCGCGATGTAGCATTCTTCTAATTTGTATCCCTGGAAGTTTTTGAGGGAAAATATAAAATATAAAGACATCGCGTGAAGAAAATCGTCCTTTTCAAGTTATAATGGCAGTGATGGATTGCCTTCGAATGATCCTTTAAAATAATTCGGAATAATTTAACGCCTTTGCTATTACTGTATTGATTCTTCTAATACTAGAATTTAAAAAATATAAATGTTCTTACCTTTACAGGAATCGCATTAAAGTATGGGTTTGAGCCATCTTCCATAGAAACGAAATATACTCTGTGTTGGGCACCTGTGGATGATAGTTATTGTAGATAGGTATAAGATTGTATTGTATATATTATAAGATTATGGTAAATATGTTTTAGCGTTTAAACAAAAGGTAAACATTTTTGAATACAAATTTTCTCAATTTGAAAAAAAAAACATATTTATGTCCATTTCATATTTCTATTTTATCAGTAAACCAATTTAGATTCCAATTTACTCTGATGATACCTCCAGGAGAACGACTTACTTGCAAGAACGCTACCATCCCTGTTTTGTGCATGATGTGCGTTTGCTTCTTCTAATTCAGTCTTTGAGAACTTGACCTTCTTTTCCTCTAAAGCCTGATAGGATTATAAAGAAACTGTTTAAAAACATTAACGTTGATTCAATAACGATGACGGTTTAAAAAAACTTATTGAAATAATATAAATAATTTAAGACAGCTTTTAAAAGTCCAGCTTAATTCCAAGAAAGACAAGATAGAATCTACTTTACAACACGGTCGATTATGTATCGAAACCATTCATTGAGTCTAAAAATGATAGAACACCATCACATTAGGTGATCGGTTGTGTGGGGGCTGACGTCTTACCTTAAATTGTTTTTCCAATTTTGCTCCATTCTGACTGGTAGACTCTCTGTAGTATGTTTGGTAGTTGTTGCAAGCTATCGCTGTCTCACCAAAGACAATCACTTCGGCAATGGCGTGGTATAAGAACGAGTACTGAACCTATTTAAAAACAAGCCATCGTCGAGGGCGCAGACCCCAACCGAACGCCGACAGTCAGTGAATTTTCATGTCTTGATGTAAAGCATACACAAAGTCTATTGCGTGGTTTTAAAACCATTAAATAACGTCTTTTTCATCACGTCTTTCTCACAAAGTCTTTCTCACAACGTGTTTCTCAACGTATTTCTCACAATGTCATTCTCACAATATCATTCTCACAACGTTGTCCTAACCCACTCGGCAAACAACTTCCTAAGAACGTCCTGATCACGTAGTTTTACGTCCCGACGTCCGCGACGCAAATAGGATGTCGCGACGATGTAAAATATGAGACGTCCCATCATTGCCTTTAAATGACGGGTTAACGACGTGTTTTCATGACGTGACTAATTAACATGTCCGTATAACGTCGTTAATCAGACGTTGTCGCGACGTGTTATTAAAGTCGTCCTTGTGACGTTATAAATATGACTTGATCTTCACGTCGCAATATGACGTTGTAGGGTCATTATATCCAGGTCGTGACGTGATTCGACGTTACAAGGACCCCATTAAAAGACCAACTTACGAATTAAACTTACTGTCAAATAGCATTGCGAATACCCCTCGAAAAAATGCAAATTTGGATTTTGGACAATTTTTAGTTTGAAAATTGTCCATTTCGAATAGGAATAATATGGTTCAGTTGAATATCTATCATTTTCGCCAAAAATGTATATATATGATATTTATAAGAAATATATTTTAGATTTTTAAATAAAAATGGGCGGGCAATTTAAATAACGTCAGAAAAATAACGTCCCTAAAACATTCATACATGACGAAATGCGGACCACTTTAGGACGTCGCATTTTAGGTCTTCGCGGATGTCTTTCACTGAACGTCCTCTCGGTGTCAGATATTAACGGCGAAACGACGTCTTAAAAATTACGTCCGGCAAACTTTCACCTGGGCTCAATGTAGGACTTAGAAAGGACGTGCGTAAATGACGTCAAAAGGACGGGAATAGGACCAACCTTTGCCGAGTGGGAACTTATTCCTATATACATGTAAAAATGTTTCTTCGTCTTTCCTACGCATTTTTCACAACGTCTTTCTAACTATGTCTTCCCCACAACGTCTTTCTCACACCGTTAACCTTACAAATTCGTCCACCCAACGTAGTCCTCACAACGTTATAATATGCGCGTAATCTTTCTGTGCTCCAATTCGTCTAAGTTCACACCCCCGTAATTTCGACCATTTACGGTCAATCAAATTGCAACCTCAACATTGCACATCTAAGATATATATACTCGACAACAAAAGAAATTTCCGGTTGTTCAATACTCAATCACTTTATTAGTACTCAACGTATCTTATTCAAATTTCATACATAATCTATTGATATCAAAACAAATAATTTGTGATATTTTGAAGATAAACGAACCGACGGTTATTCAACAATAAACATTTGAAAATGTGCTATCGAAAAACCAAGTCACAAACGCTAATAACGTGTATGTCCTCC
>LQRL01152950.1:0-36739 GCA_001703475.1 Hydroides elegans
TCATAAAAAATATTGTGACCAATTAATATTTTTTACCAAGTTAGTTGTGATTTAGACAAGGGACATGCTTATACGATAGATGGTTTTATTTAAAAAAAAACAAATGTAATTTCTGTATTATTAGTAGTGTTGAGATGGGGCTATAATCGACCCCTCATTGCCCTCGCCGGTGTTAATTTGTGCTAAAATGGCTTATTTTGTTATGAAAAAAGTTACTATTTATTGTTCGTATTAATATTAGAATAGCGTTTTATTCCATTTTTATGATATCAAAGTATTACCTTATTGGCAATAGTTGGATCTGGATGTTCTTCTGTAGGTCCATTACCCCCGACAAAATGCTTGGTACATATATATGTTTCTCTTGTTATATTTTTTATAGTAAATGCGTTTGGCCCAGATGTGGGTCGGCCACAAGCGTGTATCCATCGTTTGCACCTTTCATTTTGTTCTTTTTCACGAACTGGATCATGTTTACATATTTTCCCTTGCTTATATGGTTTGGGGAAACGAATAAATCTAACACCTTTCATATATTCCCTGTGATTGTATCTTGAATCTGATGTACATGTCCCATAGCAACAGTGCATGCCCATCTTTAATATTTATTTTAAAAAAAACAGTTTATGTATTGTCCTAACGTTTTCCTTAAAATCAACGATTTTTCCAAAATATTTAAGCACATGACACGTCAAATATACTTGAAGGTACCTAAAGAGAAAAGGGGAACATGCATCTTATTATCACATGTTGTAAAGTACATGCATCTCTCCGTTTTATCTCATGCCTGCTCCATACAAGCATCAGCATATGCAGTGTTTGTCTGTAAAAGTAAAACTAGGTCACTAGGTCACTCAAGGCCACTCAGTGACGTGGATTGTTTTTCTTCCTATTAACAATATCTTCATCCTCATGTATGTTTCTTCATATAGCCACCATTCATGAATACATTATACGGCCAGCTTACATGTATAAACCACAACATGCCCTAGATTTAGCGATCAATAGATAAGTGTAGAGAGGTGCTGTCTGTGTTTAAGCCATGGGTAATGCTCCCGGAACCTTGTGAAAAATCACGTTTTGGTTGACCTGAATAGTTGACCTGAATTGAACTATAGCATATTGTTAGCATGCTGTACCTAAATGCAGTCAAAACATGAAAATGTAGCTATATGATTAGTTTTATATTTTAAGTCTAGCCGCAAAATGCATTTGGTATAGTTATATAAACTCGATTCATGCTATTATAGTTTTATGCATAACGATTACGGTGGGATAGAATGAGATGGAATATCAATAATCATACATATTAAGCTGCAGTAATCACCTGTACAAAATAACGAGGTGAGATTAGTATATTTTGTCTCCTTTGTTTAAGTTTTATGAACAATCTTTTTTAAATAAAGGTTATAACTATACAGATTTGAACATCAAACGCATGTAACAGCAGTTACATTTTTTTCATCAAGTAGCTAGGCTACAGTAGACAAACTTATTATTATTTAGGTTAAAGTGAGTCTATACATACCTCATCTCATTTATAAACTCTGCTTGTGCAAAATGTTGTACGATTTTTACATGTACATGTGTATGATATATAATTATAGAAATCTATAAATTTATTTCTTATCAGACCTAGACCAATGGAAAGTGACGACCCACCCCCTTACAGTGCTGCCTGTCAGATCACTGGATTCCACCCTCCCACCCCATCAGCACCCCAACCGGACGGGAACACCCAAGCAACAAGCACCCCTTCAAACGTAGGCTACAGACCAGCCACAAATGCCCCATATGGACCACCGGGTGGACCTGAGATTTCTAATGAGCCACCATTTAACGAGTCTTCCTCAAAGTATTTCGATAACCAGCATAGACAAACGGGAGTGCCACCTGGTTCGAATGCAAGTGCCACAAATACAAATGTGGCACCGCCGCAGGGATATGTGGCACCGAGTCACGTGGTGTATCAGCCACAAGAAGGCACTGCAATGGTTATGCCCACGCATCAGCAGATTCATGGACCCATACATGGAACCATTCAAAGTAGGAACTTTTTCACATATTTTGAAACGGATTGTAAATGATTCATATACGCTCCGAAATTCATAGAAGATATGCAATAGCTTGTTTTATTAAATTTGGTTTTAATTTCGTAGTGATCACAAGACGTTTAAGCTAATGGTACTTTTATTGTATATATTTATGTTCATTCGTAAATTAATCGCGTGCAAATTCCAAAGAATTAATCCAGCAGCTATTACAGGTCCATTGAACGGTCATATACACAATGAGCACAATTTATTACATGGCTGGAACTATTCTTTAAAAAATGTATTACTGAAAATAACTTTATGTACAAAAATAAGGAAAAAAATCCACTAAAACCGTGTCTTGTTTATAGTCGGTGGAATGGACGCATCATCGAAAGAGGAATGGATAGAGCGCGAATCGACGAAAGCACTCGTTCTATCTTGCATCACAATATTTTGCTGTCCGTTGGGGTGCATGATAGGAATAATAGCATGCATTTATGCAGGTTTGTTTTATGACCAAAAATATATACAGTATATAGTCTTTGATATTTTGATGTTTTATTATAGCAATAATGATTGACTATATTGCAACATATAGACTACCTAGTAACCTGCATTTATTATTGAATGTTCAACCTGTAAGATGTCGAGCAAAATGTTGTTGATTTGGTCATAAATATGTTCTTTGCGTTGTTATTGTCACAGAAGCCGTTACGTAACTCTGTAAGAGTCACGTTCGGCAGACGTAACACGTAATATGACGTCCAGATAAATTTCTTAAAATCGCAACGTTTTTTCGATGTCGAGTCCTAATGGATGGCCATCGCTTAAATAGTTTTAAAACTCCAAATTAAATATGTTGGATAAGTTTGGTTGAATGTGTATCTGCATGGCAAAAATCAGAAATATATTGAAAACACATCAATTTGGATTGTGTAACGATGGTTAATTCTTTGCTCATACATGTACTTGTATTAAATTATTTGTAGGTTTGGGTCGAGGTGATTCCGACCAAGAAAGAGCTATTCAGAGAATCAATGCTTCAAAAAGACTGAGTATCATAGCTTTGATTATAAGTTCAATAGTAACAGTTTTTGTACTTTTAGGTGTACTATTGCCAATTATGATTAATTAGGTTAAAACCTTAATTGATTCTGTACTAAACACAATAAAATCAAATTATTTTATACGTCTTATGGGGGATGCTTATTTCGCTTAATACTTAAATCACTTTAGAAAGATTGAAAAGACAGGTAATCGAAAAGATCCATTCTGTTATAATGCTATGCAATATCTTGATGATATAATATAAAGTTAATAGCACATAGCGAGCTTTCTGATAAAAAATCAAAGAAATACTGCGTCTGGTTGATTTAATTTCAAGATTGTATTTGGTTAAGTGACCTTGGTCAGTAGTAACGTGAGGCTAATACATGTATAATTTCAAATACACTTGTTGAGTTAAGTTAAGTGTTTAGTTAGTTAAGTACAGTTGTGTATGCAGTTATGTACGTTTCTAATAAGTTTTTATTCACTCGATTTTAATTGGTTGCTGATTATAACGTGCGTTTTTGACTATCAACAAATAAGTGTGATGTTACTCTTTGAGCATATGCTTACTCAAAGCAAATTCTTAGTTTGACTGAAATCGTAGGTTTAAGGATTAAATATGCAATAAAAGTACAAAACCTGTTTTTTTCCTTTTGTTTTTGCATAATCTTCTAACTATTGTGGGTATACCTATTAACTACTCGAAAAGGTTGAAATAAAATTAAGAAAATATAACATTTGTGTTTGAAAACACATACTGGAACATCATCATTTAAACATTTAAACATGAAACCAAAAAAAATCAAAATTTCGATTTGATACTCTAAAGTATTCGCAACCTTCACATCCATTCATGTGTCTCGTTATTGCTACATTTCACGACTGCATTGTTTTGCCTTAATTAGCTACGAAATTGTTTACCTGAAATTGCCATCCTGTTACACACGGCGCTTGTTCTGAGAAGTATAAGAGAGTTGTAGAGGCACGGAGGAAACAGAAACAGAAACAGAATGGATATTGCAATATGACCTTGCGTTACCGATAGATAGACACGAGTAGAGAGGTTGCGCAATGCTCCGGAACATATGACTTGATTTATGGCGTGCTCCTCTCCTGATCCTAGCTCTCTCCGTGAAATGCTCTTTTTTCTGCCAGTGCAGCTTTCGAAACTAAATTGCATAAAAATTCTCGTTTTGGTCAACCTGAACTTGAGCAAGTTTATTATATTAACCATGACAATGTGTTATCAAAATGCAATAAAATAGAATTATAGTAATATCTATTTTATTGCAGCTATGATGTAAGTCTAGCCGCAAAAGTATAAATTGGTTATAGGGATTACTTATTTAAATTTGAAAAAATTGATGAGGATTTGATGCAGATATTGTTCTATAAGAAAAGGATATATTGAGATTGAAATTATATTAACCTACAAACATATATAACAATTAGGTAAGATACTTATATTCTCCCCTGTTAAGTTATAATTGCAATTCACAATTTTATTGCTCATAACTGTGTAAATTCCATAATGCATTAACATATACATGTTTATCACTCTAACTCAGGAAGCACCATGCTTCGGAAATGAAGAACAACGAGTCGAAAGGATGTTTTTAAATTTGCCCATATGCAAGTTTACTGGACGTCCCGACGGTTGATGAACGTATTTTAAACAACCAACAACATTTTTTACACAAGTATAGATTAAATGTACATTTTGTGTTCTATATATTATGACAATTATATTCTAATTTACCAGGACCATGGAAAGTGATCGCCCACCCCGTTATTCTGCAGCCTGTCAGATTACTCAATACCGTCCTCCGATACCGACACCACCGCAACAAGACGGATCCTCACATGTAACCCCGTCAACTGTAAACCATAGACCGATTACAAATGTTCCACATAGACCAGATGGACAAAACGGACCGGATCAGCCGGTTGGCCATGAAGTCTCGAATGAACCTGCGTTTACTGAGTCTTCTTCAAAGTACTTCTATAATCAGTTCAGACAATCAGGGCCCATATTTATCAAAATCTAAGCAGACTTACATTCTAAGTCAGTTGGTGAAATCATAACTCATAGCTGGATCTATACCATCATATAGCCACAATCACAAACATTGATGTAATTTCAAGCTATTCGAAAAGTTTCAAGCGGAAATTTCTAGTATTAAACGAGATATCGACGTCAAACTTAGAATGTAAGCGTGCTTAGATTTTGATGAATATGGGCCCAGGACCACCCAGACAATCAGGAGTTCCAATACAATCGAGTCCACCTAGACAATCGAGTCCACCTAGACAATCGAGTCTTACACCTAGACAATCGAGTCCAGCACATAGACAATCGAGTCCACCACCTAGACAATCGAATCCAGCACATAGACAATCGGGAGTGCCACCGAATTCGAATTTAAGTGCCACGGAGCCGGACATAAATGTGGCACCATGTCACGTTGTTTATGTGCCACATGAAGGAGCTGCAACGGCGATGTCAACGCACCAGCAACTACAAGTACCAATACATGGGACCATTCAAAGTAGGTACCAACCACCAAACATGCAATTTATTTAACGCTTATTAATATATTTGACATTCATTAAGTTTAAAGTTATTTTCTATTCATGATCCGTTATTTTTAGTAATGAACTGTGAAACTAAGTCGGTTTAAGTACTCGGTCAGCATCATTACTTAGAGCATTATACAGGTGCCTCGGCTGCGCCTAGGAAATACATAATATTTTATTGTAATGGACTGACTTGGTTCTTTTTCCTATACATCTAAGACTCATGAATATGTCCTATTTGATTTTATCGTTTTTAGTAAGCGGAATGGACGCCTCATCAAAGGAACAATGGATTGAACGGGAATCGAAAAGAGCTCTTGGTTTGTCGTGTATCGCAATATTTTGCTGCCCTTTGGCAATGTTTGTGATAGGGATCGTTGCGTGTATTCATGCAGGTTTGGTTAATGCAATACATATAAATAAAATGCATTTGATAACTGTTTATGTATTTTATTATTTAGTCTATTCAGCTGGATCATTATTATTTAGTTTATTCAGCTGGATAAAATATAGCTTGCTAGACGTGAACATCAACACACAAAAGTTGAATTTAAATATGAAATCTAAGAGCCTTACAAGTCTTATAACATATGTTGAAGTGTATTAATTTTTTCAGGGACCTTGATTTTTTTTTTCAAAATGAGATTCAGGAAAATCGTTTATATTAACGAAAAATACACTAGATCTAAACTATGTGAGATAAAATAACTACTTTCACGGACGTTAAGGACAGCCTACGTTTGGCCCATATGAATATTTTTTTCGGACGTCCTTTCTCGTCGCGGGCATAAAATGGATGTGTTGCACCAACTTTATGTTCGAATCGGACGTAATTAGAATTACGTTCATCACAGGCCGGGCGCAACATCCGGCAAACTTGGCCCAAACTAGGTCGTCTCCACATCGCCACGTTTCTTTTTTATATCTTAAGTTCAATTCATGCTTTCAATAATCGATTTTGAATTTACTTTTTTTTTTGCATATAAAGCGCGAAGAGAATCCGACAAAGAACGAGCTATTCATTGAATCATTTATTCAAAACAATTAAGTGTCCTCGCTTTGATTGTAGGAGCTTTAATGACAATTATTATATTGCTATGTGTTTTATTACCAATTATAATAACTGAGATTTTATAAAGGTATTTGCATTGGTTTTTAATTTATATTATAACATGATGGAATTATTTTTTCCTCTATTTTCTTTAAAACGCGAGCATTGAATTAATAGGCATTAAAACACGATACACAGTAATCAATATGCAAATGAGGAGAGGCTAATAAGCGTGACTCATTTTGAGCGAATACTGCAGTACAGTTCTTGTGCATGTGCTCCACACAAGTATTTTAACAAAATGTCATAAAAAGTAATTATCATGCCTAATTGTTTACAATTTTTTTATACAGTTCGAATCTTAATGTATTTATGCACTAATTTCAACTGTTATAATAGCGATAAAACACTCCTGTTCGTTTGTATAGCTGATTTAGAGCTTAGAAGAAACTATTACAAAACTCACGCCTTCGGCGTTCGTTTTGTAATAGTTTCTTCTTCGCTCTAAATCAGCTATACAAACTCACAGTCGTGTTTTATCCCTATATAATACAATGACAAAATGAATGTACGGAAATAGTTTATCCTGCAATAAAAGAATACTGAGACATTCATCCTATATTTGTCTTTTAATTATTGTATCTTATCTTAGATATTAGCGATGTCATGTTGCAGAACAATCTGGCATAATCGCGTTGATGATGTAGAGAATAAATAAAAATCATTTATTCATATGGATTTATTTCATTTGAAAATTAAAAATGTCATACATTGTACTTACCGGCCATCATAAAAACCTATAATTTGTGGGAAAAAAATTGGCAACATTTTTTTTTTGGGAAGAGCATGTTTAGAACTATAAGAACATGTATAACTTGTTATTTTATGAAGAAATTCCTACGGGACGGTAAACCGCACTAAACAATAATTCACCAGTCCTATTTATGAATAAGAATGTCCATAACGCAAGTTTTGCTTTATGGAAATTTAAAAAAAGGACTGAAAATGAAAAAAATATACATGTGAAAGAAGTCGGTATAAACGACTATCATTTAACGAATGCATAACTGCAGGCTTGTCATATGTCATGGTGCGTTTGTACCTGAATTTGTATTATGGCCTTGATTACACATTCAAAGGTATAAAGCGATTGTGCTATTTAAGTTTAAGCTGTGGCCAATGGTCCCGGAACCTTGCATAAAAATGTATGTTTTCGCTGACCTGAATTTGAATTAAGATATTATTACAATATGGTAGACAATTAACATTCAGTTAAAAACCGTTGCAGCTATGTGATTTTGAAGGTATCGTTTATGCCTCACAGTAAAAAATGCATGACATCTTTGGAATAATCAAACTCGAATCATGTAGGCTAATTATGAGTTTATGCATAAAGATTTAGGATATTTTGAGATTGAATAGTGATAACTTTATTACGCTGCGAGCACAACCTGTACAGAATAACGAGGTAAGTTTAAAACATCCTTTACCAATTAAAAAAAAATATATATTTGTTCATGTAGCATGTGATGTAATTTTACCTACCGTTTGCCAATTAAAGAAAAATAAAAATCGTACTTTTTATAATCTCAACCGCAACTTTTAATTCCACAAAGATTTATGAGACAGCTTTTAAATAAATGACTTAAAACACTGAACATATCAAAATGGATCGATTTTATTTAGTATTATTTTATATAGAAGCAACATAGATGTATGTTTTTTTTTTCAAAATTACTTATCTAGAACAATGGAAAGTGAGGATCCACCCTCGTACAGCGCTGCTTGCCAATTCACTCAATTTCATCCTCCCATACCCTCAGCACTCCAACAAGACCCAAGTCCCACAACTGTCACACCGTCAAATGTTGGCTATAGACCAGCCACACAAACCGAATATAGACTAGATGGACCTGATGGATATGTTTCGAATGAAACAGCGTTTGATGAGTCCAACTCAAACTACTTAAATAATCAGCATAGACAATCGGGAGTGCCACCATCGAATATAGGCGGCGCAGACGCAACAAATGTGGCACCAGGGGCACCACCGAATTACAATGTAAATGGTACAACGGAGTTATCAAATGTGGCACCAAACATATATGTGGCACCAGGTCATGTAGTGTATCAGCCAAAAGATGCATCAGCTATGGTTATGCCAGCACATCAGCAAATACATGGACCCATACATGGAACCATTCAAGGTAGGATTATGCTCAATAACAAAATCATTATAGACGTCTTAACACGAATCAGCGGCGCCCGGCCAAAAAGTTTCAAACCCATTACTTTTTCATGATATTTAGCTCAATTTGGTAAACAACTTAAAATTATTTCCCGGTTCCCGGTTTTTTCAGTGTTCTTTCAGTGCCAATATATAACTAATTGCCCTGTTCAGCAGGGAATTACTGAAGCATGGTTGTCTCCTGAGAAACAATGGATCACTAATTGAGTACTTTGTGACACATATGTCACTATCGGTGACATGGATTAAAGTCCTAAGGCCTGGACACATTTAAAGCGTTTCTGAGTTTCTTATATTTTCAAAGACCTCCTTAGTATACGGTCACATTTGAAGCTTTTTCGAGTTTTTTTTTCCCAAAAATCATGTCTAATGTATTCCTAATGTTATGTTCTGATTCAAAATCCAGGCGATTTAAGCAATTGAAACCAAAAGCGTTTATTGCTTATATTTTCAAGAGAGATGCGGCTTATAGTTTCCTAAAATAAATCTTTTAAAGAGCACAGTTTCTAATGAAAAACAATTCATGCAGACAGACCCTTAAATGATACGTATACAGCTACGTTTTTATCCCATTTTATTTTGTTAGTGTCTATAAATTATTGTTCTATCTTCTATTTCTTTATAATATCCTCTATATATTTTTTCCATATTTATCAGCACTTAAAAACGATGAACGCTTTAGATACCCATGATAATAATTTAATGATGTGATCACCCTAAACACGATTTGAAAAATGACAAAAATCCTTTCTGTTGATCTATTTAAACACAGTGTTCTTTACTCAAACAGCTGTTCATGTAATCGAGAAACGCTCGACTTATGAATTGCAATTACGGACCGTCGCTAATTAGCAAACTGCCATTTCTTTAGAAACCTGGAAATAAGCCGGTTATTGGTTTTGGCTCGGGCTATCTTCGAATTACACCTGCTCGACTGCGTCTCGCATGTGGTAATTCTCATATTGCCCTCACAAAACCAATATCCTATACTTAATTTATATATTTTAGGGTGATATGTGCGAAAAATGTAATGTGTAGCTTAATATTTAATGTGATTACATGAAAGGGATAATATCCGAAGGGTCGATACCAATATTACTGACCCGAGGGTTGATATTGCCAGGCAAGCGTTCAAATGCCCGACATATAGATTCAACTAAGTAATAAATATGAATATATCATATCAATTTATATTCGGTTTAGTTGGCGGAATGGACGCAGCCTCGAAAGAAGAATGGATAGATCGAGAATCGACAAAGGCTCTCTTTTTATCTTGTATCACACTATTTTGCGGACCCTTTGGCTTCGTGATAGGAATCCTGGCATGTTGTCAAGCAGGTGTGTATCATTAAGAATGAAATAAAATTTATTAAATAAAAGGATTAATTATATCATAATAACAAGTATATTTTGATGACGTAAGATATATTTAAATATTTATAGTAACCGTTATACAAAAATAAACTTGGATTTAATCATATATTGAATAGAAGACGCAATTCACACATAATGGTTTTATTACACATACAAAATTAGATAAATCGTTTTTTAATTGTACGTTGATACAATCCCGTTCTCCGAATAGAAAATGTGGAGTTCATCAAAATTTCATTCAACGCGAGTGATCAAACTTGCTAGAATTTAGTGAACGAACTACTTGTATATCACCATACTATCTTCCGTTAATTAGAACGTTCTTTTTCAAATGATTTTTCACAAGGTTCTGTATGTTGATTTTAATTTTTATGAATATTTCAGGTTTGGGTCGAGGCGATTCCGACCAAGAAAGAGCTATTCAGCGAATCAATGCTTCAAAAAGACTGAGTATTATAGGTCTGATTATAGGGTCCTTCATAACAGTTATGACGATTATAGGTTTGGTAATACCATTTGCAATAGCGTAGATGTGTTTTTTAAAGACCGTGGTAACATTTCAAGGCTTAAGTTGTCGCTCAAAATGCATTCCTTTAAAACATGTTTATTCTTCACACGAAGCTAGCGTTTTCCCTGCGAAATATTATTAGAGGGGCACTCAACGATTTAGTTTTTTGATTTGCATCAAAATGTTTATTCGGAAGTTGCAAGCAAGAAACCCAGAAAAGCTATTGCAAGCAAATATACGATCTCCTACCAGAATAAAGATATCTATAAAATCGAATGTTTGTAAGGTTATTCTCTCACAGACTCGATTACAGAAACTTAATTTAGACAAATTTACATTAGTTGATATATTTATAAACACAATCCTAGAGTAAAATAACCGTTTAGAAAAAATCGTTAGGGTTCAGTCATCGGGCAGCGGCACGCCGCCACGCCGCAGATCATTTATACCAAATTGCACGCCGCCACGCCGCAAATCATTTATACCAAATTATGGGGTCTGCGGCAAATTTGCCGCTGCCCGATGACTGCGCCCTTATTCTGTTCTGAAAAAGTTACAAGCAAGGAAGAGCTGCTACAAGAATAAACATTTACCCGAATAAATCGTTGAGGGCCCTCGTTGTTATAACTATCTCAACTATAAAAAGGAATTTCTGGAAAAAGTTATGGATACATATCGATAGGATTATTTATTAAATTATAAATAGGTTATTAAAAATCGTGTTATGTTGTTTGATTATACAATAACATTAAAATGTATTCACCGATTAAGAAGCGGTTTGAGTCTATATGGAAAAATATGCAATAAAAACGAAAAAAAAAACATTTTGTTTTACAATTATTTATTATGTACACGTATATCTATAAACTGTTTTATTTTAAAAACTTACACGTATAAAGCGGTTATTGTTGCAGTAAGCAATTTACTAAATTAATATTAAAGATGTGAAATCGCGGTCTTTTCGCTGGTGTACCGCTTAGTAGCTGCAATTATTTAGGATTTTATCATAGGGTGCTAGATGAAGACCCTGGAACTTTCTGAAGAAATCCGAAAAGATTATACCCGAATTATAAAATGCAAAAGATAAGACAAAACAATACACATGTTAAGGAAAACAAGTAATCAACTTAGAATAAACGATTACATTATTTCGAGGTAGATGATTCCGAGGATATAGCTAAAATGTTAGACGAAATTCCTACTTCAGGATTCAGCTTTACGTTACTTTGATGTGTGTAAAGAGTGGAAAATACCCATAATACATGCCTGTGGCCTTCAAAAGCCTCATGCGGGCCTCATTCTATGAGCTTACGGCAGCCTAAAAAATAATTAACATTAGATGGCTTATGATCACCGGGAAAATCATAAAGTAAAGTCAAAATATTTTTTTTCTGAACCATTACATATAAGCAACTCTTATTTGAGTATCAAGTATGCGAGCTGAGTTCATCGTTACATATTGCGATAAGAATTATGTGATATGCGTTCATATTCGGTAACATTCGATTAAAGTAAAATGTCTTATTATATAACTCTTAAGCTTCGTAATAATATGCATGTATGAATGTCGTGAGAAGATAAAATTCAACATGAAACTTTTATTCAAAATTCTAATTCTATTTATATTGAATATCATCTGCCAAAAGGTATGTATTTTGAATATTTCTAAAATCTGTAAAGATCTAAATTTAATTATTTGCTTTTACATAGCTTAAGCACAGAATACATTAAAAGTAGTCATATATTTATTCATGATTTGAGGAAGACGGAATAGAATGTACTCTAATGAAATGACACAAAATAACAAAGGTTTGTATAACGACTTGTTTTTATATCTTTTATTTCTTTTAGGTGGTGCTTGGTGATGAATATCTTGCTACTCAAACCCAATCTGGTAAACATTATCTTCAGTGTATGTCGTCTTAATTTAAAAGGGCTTATGGGTGTATACATTTAACCTAAGTCCTAATAACTAAAACCATATCACAGAAAAAAAGACAATTAAATGAAGCAAGTAAAGATATATTTTAAACCTATCCTATAGATGCCTTTCTCAATTAATGGACACTTCCAATTTGACTCATATAACGGACATCCTGCTATTTAACCAATATGAATATGTTCAGGGACATTGTTTTGAAACAGTTATTCAGATAGCTTAATATTGATTCCCCTATCATTAACCTTTTACCGCGAGACTAGTTCTAGTCACAACTAGACTAGATGCATCACCATGTGCTATGTGTTGTGTTTGAATTTATATAGTCTATACTCTATAGACTTTGCAGTGAAAAAAAAAGAGCTAAATAAAACTAAATTTATCCTTTCCGCTATTCCCAAAAACATAAAACACCAAAATATTAACTCTATAGTCCTATTTCGGTAAAATAACGACAAGTGTCCGTTTTTTGAAAAAAAAGTCCATTTTTTTCCAAATGCAATGCTGTAACTTAACCGCACATTCTAATTTTGAAGAATTGAATGTTTCTGTGTTCAGCAACTTAAAGTCAAATAATAAAGTTACCCCGAGACAAAAAATTACTTAGATTGATATACAAATGACTGATATATCAAATGTCAAAGTCAAAAATTCGTTAAAAGTATCCATTAATTGAGAAAGGCATCTATGGTAGTTCAATGAGTTTCGAAACAAACTAATCGAATAGTTTGGTTTATTGCATCCACCAAATAGGACCAGAAATAAATATGCACCTAAGCATGCTTCCATTTGATAGGGTTCTAATTGAACACAATCTATTTGTGCATACCTGTGTAATTTCGTTTTTATAACGTGCTAAAGTTCAATTTTTCCGGTTAGAACATATCTCGTTTGCTGCAAATTTAGATAAATTAATTCTGGGGTGCACACTGACGACCCTGGAACCAAAGTCGACATCCCTCTTAAACCAATTAACTTGGAGAGAACCTGACAGAAATGGTCAAATTCATTCGGAAAAAGTGTCAAACATTGGTCCAAAATCTAAACATATGTCCAAAGAAAACAGGAGAACAGGGTAATCTATGCATCAAAATCAAGAAAAAATCCTGAAAAATCATTTTTTATTATTTTTTATAAGGTTATAATTTGATGATTAGCACGAAAATTGGTAAAAAGCCCGCGCTTTAGAAGTTATATATGCTGCAGAAAAACTGGAAAAAATGCTAAGAAAATAAAGGAAATTATAAGGTTCAAAGACGTTCTCAGGTCAATACGTTGCCTATAATATTGACAAACTAATAGTTCTATAATTTTACATATATGTTTATATTTCAGACATTGACAATGACTTGAACACACTCAAGAAATCCTGTATAGAGGTGCAAGCACAGATTAAGTATCTTATGAATGAAAACGACCAAAAATCAAAAGGTATATAAGTAGTATCTATAAACAAAAAGATGCCCTTGTAATACATTTACGCATCATTGAAAACAATTAAAGTAAACAGGGCATTTCTTTGCTTTCGAAATAGTATTGAGAACCAACTTTATACTTCGGCACTGTAAATGATTTGATTAAAAATATTCCCATTTTTCAGTAATATAATCGTGAAATATGCTATATCTTTTTAAAATAAGATTATTGCATGAGTTTGTAAAGATATTGTTATATATGGTCACGTATTGTGACATTTAAATCAATGTTCGTTTTCTATTTTTGTTGAAGCTTTGAAGGATCAACAAGATGCTATTGCCGTCCTCCAGGAAGAAAACAAAAAGAAAGACGAAATTTTAAAAGTGTTGGCTTCGAAGCTTCCATCAAACGAGTCAGGTATATATAAATAAACTCATTAATGTCATACCTATGCCCTAAAATAGTAGCATTTTGTTCATATTTGAAGCTAATAGTGTTTAATCGAGGCATTAAGGATGATATGGGAAAGAGGAGGGTGGGGGGCTATTTCCATTTATTATTTATGGAGAAGCACACCATGTATTTATCCATGACGGCAACAATACTGTTAATAGAAACAAAAATCCTAGCGATTTATTTTCAAATGACAATTTTAAAGTCAATGTTATGAATAAACAAATATCAAGCAAAGGAAAATATGATCTGAAGACACTATGTGCCCACATATAAGAAAACTAATGATATCTTAACATACATTTCTAACAACACATGTTGGTTATCTTTGTAGTGACTTCCCCTGTTGCGTTCAGCGCCTCTCCAACCATTACCATGCGATATGACAACGGTTCCATCGTTTATTTCAACAACATCATAACAAACATCGGCGAATTCTACGATCCAGTAACAAGCATGTTCCAATGCCCCTTTGACGGCATTTATCTGTTTTCCATTTCGCTACAGTCAGATGCGGATAAGTTCATTCATGCGGAGATATTCAGGGAGGGCGTACCATTGCTCAGTGCGTGGGCGGATAATGTTGATGATATACAGAGTTCGGTGGTTGTGGTTGTGGAATGTTTGGAATCTGAAATGGTTTGGGTGGAGTGTTTAGATGATGATATGGAGTTAATAGGAGGGAAACGGTCGTCGTTTTCAGGGGTGCTGATAACGCCATATGCGTAAGCTAAATAATTGATGTAAATGAAAAATGGATTTGATATGCTTATTTAAACTATATAAAATCGTATCAATAATATAAATAAATGGCGCAATAGCACTATAGTTTTTAGTTGTTTAATTGTTTGTTGTTGTAAAGGTGTATCATAAAATACATATCAAATACTATAAGAATTTTCTCGTTGCAGTTCATTTAGAAAATGTGAACCCATTTAGAAATATTAAACGATTTCACGAAAATTACAATTTGGGAATTGTTTTCTTTTTTATATAAGCATTTAAAAGTTCTTGACCTGGATAACCTCTTTTTCATACCAGAGTGTTTACACGCTGGTATTATATGGGTTTGTCTGCATCGTTTCATGCGTGGTGCTTTGTGTGCTTTATAAAATACGTCACGTTTACGAATAATTTTGCAAACATCGATTGCTATAAGAAACTTTAATAGTGCATTCTATATTGATTGATGTGCAAAAATAGCTACGTATGCAAATTGCACAGAGTTGTGAAATATCTACTGTTGGATGATTTGTTTTGAGTTTTCAAGCAAGAAGGCAGTCACTGGCTAGATGACTGAGTCTTTTTCAATGCGTTGTAGCATGCAGCGTGATTAGCTCAGCAGCGAATGAGTAGTTGTTCATGAGAACGACTTATAAAGGCACGTACTAAAGTGCTAGGACCTCTTTTCCAACGATGAATTAAAATTATACCTTTACTAAAAATACAGATTATACTGCCATTTTAAAGGCTGATCATCTTGTTTATACTGGCATTTTAAAGGTTGATCAGCTTGTTTCTTAGGCCCTATAGGCCCTAGGGGCCTCTAGAGTTGGGGTGTCCCGTCCATCCGTCCGTATGTCTGTCCGTTTGTCCGTCTGTCCGTCTGTCATCGCTTTCTTGTAACGGGCTATAACTATTGAATGGAAGATCATAGAGACTTCGTTATAGATTCAAATGAAAAGTCTTGGTATATAGATGTGCCTTTTGACTGTTTCGGCTAGATTAAGCCACCGGAAGTTGGTCAAAATTGACCAAAATGTCCAAAAGTTGTTATTAAAACATATTACTATTATATATTTAATATGCATTTGAATATTTAACTGAACACTGAATCGAAGAACTTAGAGTATAAAACTATTCTATCAAATGAGTAAAACTCACTCAAGATGTTTTATGCTTGATAAATATTTATTTTGGTAAAAGACGGCAGCTGATGATGAATAACTTTCACCAACGCATCCGCTTTAAATAGTGCCAAAAGGAACTGCAGAAAATGATAACGCGATGGGAAGACGTTAGTCGATTCTTTAAATAAGTAAAATAATCTTAAGCACATTGGAAAAGATAATGTATAAATGACTGTTGTAAAAGGTAGAAACCAAATCAGATCAAACAAGTTTCAATACAGACAAATTATTTACTGGAACATTTCATGTTAAGATAAAACAGGATTAATTCAAACTATCGGCATGTAATAATATCAACATTTCGATAAAGCAATATAAATCTGTTTTTTTTTTCAATGCATTTGTCAGTTCTGAAGGAGCTTAAGGATGATGTTTGCAGACTCAAAAAGACAAATCAAGGTACATTTTATCCACTTAATTGGGAACTACAAAATCTCTATATTATAGGGTTTACCATAGTATAAGTTTTAATGAAAAAAAAATAGATAAATAAATAAATGATTAATGGAAAATATTTCAGAATATGACCATGTGAACCATCACGTCATTTTGATATAAATCAAACAAGAATGTACAAGATATTATTGGTTCTTTTACGCAAAGCATATATATATACTGATTTTTATGGGGCTTATGGTATCTGAATAACGGTTGTATTTCTGATGTTGCTAAATTTATTTTCTTTTCAGTTCTCTTGAATGCATACCAGGAACATGAAAGGAAAATTGAGCTGTTAGAGCTTGACAACAAAGAAAAGGTTATACCTGCCATTCATTATTAATAAAACAATTATATAATCCATATTACAAGAAATTTTACAATCATTGTGGAATTCAGACAAAAAAAAACGTTTCAGATTATAAGTTTTCAAGGTAAATCATAAAAAACCTGTTGTTCAGTTTTAAGTCACATTGATTCAATCTCAATTATATCTATTATTAAATTGCTCTAATTTGATATTGCCACGTAATTTTGACACAAAAATCATTTTATCAGGACATGAGCTGTTATATATTGTAGCAATAACGATCTGTAAAGGGTGTAATGTTTTACTATTAATTTTCTTGGTATGTTTTCATCCATCGCTTCGCTTTTATTTCAATATCGTGAGCAGCAAAAAGAAATCGAACGTCTTAAACTAGGTGATAACCTCTTAAGCACTCTAAATACATTCAGGCATGTAGCGCGTAGAGTATGAAATGTATGATATCAGAAATGCTATATATTAATGATAAATGATGTAACGGAAGAATGATTAAGTGAACCTTTTCCTTTTCTAGATACATTAACAGTTGCAGTATATTAAATGGATGCTCTATTTGCTATACATAATTAGTTTTCCAAGCACAGTGTCTGATACAATATTTAGAAAGAATGATTGATATGTAACTCTACTGTATTCTATTGCCTTTTTGTTTCATTAATCGACGGAATTTACCTCTTTAGCATATCTCTTCATTCGGGTGCGGGTATATCAATGGCGGCAAATATAATCAAAGAGGGGACAGTTTTGCTTGAATCTAGGTCAGATGATCTCGATAATGTACAAAGTTGTGTGGTGGTATTAACGGAATGTTTAGCATCGGAAACGGTTTGGGTTGAATGTAGTGAGAATGATAGTGAACTCATTGGTGATAATAGGTCTTCGTTTTCTGGTGTATTGGTTACTCCATATGCATGAAACCCAATAAATGTCTAATTTTAAATATCGATTGTGTTTTTATTTTAGGTCATCAAATACATTTCAACTACTTCAAATGTGAAGTAGGAAAAATGTCCACGCTGATTTTGATACTTTTTTTTAACAATATAGGCGATCAATCAGAGGTATTCGGGCTTTAGGTGCAATTTTACTAAATGGCCACTCGTGAACGTTACGTGCTATTGTCGAGAAAGTTTTATCTTTACCTTGACATCTTTGAATGACAATTATCGCATTCACAGTGACCGAGTAACTGATAATACCATCAGATGTAGGTTAACGATATTAACTGTGTCATCAGCATATGGACTATTCGTATACTTCATATACAGTAGAATAACTTTGCTAATCATTTTTTGACTGCAAGCGTTGTTTGATATATTTATGTTTTAATCCGCCAACTCAGATGAGAATGTATTTCTTGGCAATTAATTTATGCAAACACCCTGTATTTACTTAATCCGGATAATTTCGGCACATGAAAAATCGTTGATATATTTTATATTAAAAAATTAGTATACAAATTTACAAATGTAAACTGCCAACTCATACACTAAGTTTTACTCGATTATGAACATCGTTGTTAATAACTTAGCAAAGAAAATACAATCCGATCATAAACGCAACAAGTAATGTATAGAAAACTTAAAAGATGTTACCTTTGATCAAGTTATTTTTTACTATTATTCCATATATAAAATAAATATTGGTTGCAATTATCAGTTATAGGCTTATTTACAGCACCTTTAATTGCTACACATTCATGAACCTATGCTACATATATGATAAAAGGTTGATGTTCGATATATCTTATATAATCTAAAGTGATTTGCCCTAGCATCTGCCTGCATATTTGCAACATTTTTTTCTACTCATTTCCACTTTGAACGAAAAAGTGACTACAACGAAACAACATCTCTTTCAAAGATGTTTGGTGTGAAAACCAATGTCGTAATATTTCTTGTTCATGTCTTTTGGCATCAGGTATTAAACTTGCCAACTTCAGGAATAATAGCCTAGGGTTATATAGAAAAATCTGACGAAAATCTAAGAACAATTATATGTTTTTTACGGATAGTATCTAATAACAGAATGTATCACTAAAATAATATGCATAGCAATATCAAAATTTATTACCTGATTCCATATACCATGCTATTTTTTTACCTCGTTTATAAGACGATTGCCTGCGATCAACATCTTGGAGATGATCCAGACGGAATTGCTGAAAATGATTGCAAACTCGCTAAAGGTTTACAGAATTCATACATATATGTCGTATGTAGTAAGAATAAATTCAGTACTATTTCGATCTTTTAGAAATTGTGCATCATATATATCCTGAAATTTAAAAACCGGATGCTGCATTATCTGTGAATTTGATTGTGCGCTACACTTTAATAAATATTTCTGTTTATCTCTCTGCCTGTTACATGTAATCAAATTAAATGAAAACAAACATAAATGTATCATGAAAACTATTCTTCAATATTTGAAATAATTTTGCTTTTCTATTTGAATAGTCGTCAATGCGCTTCAGGAAGATGTAAACCAACTCAAGCAGTCTAATAAAGGTACGCTTAACGGGAATCGATTCTAAATGGATATCTTCACCAATTTATGTGACTTATGATTGAAATAGAAAATACAGTTTATGTGCATAAGTAATTATAGTTTTATGGCTTATGTTCTTTCAATGAGTAGATTTTATGCTGACCGGTGCAATGATAATAAAATGTATAATGTCTCAAGTCTAAAATATCTCTTAATTAGCACATTCGATATATTTCAGCTCTTCTGAAAGCATTTCATGATCAGGAAAGACAAATCAAATCGATGCAGCTTGTGATTGAGAAAAACCAACAAAGTAATGAATTGATTATATAATCATAAGCATTATAATATACATTTTTTGTTAACAGTTATTTATCTGAATTGTTCAATGTTAAAAATTGTAATATAAATGAAGATAAATGCCTGTGACACAATTATTATAATTCTTAAACCGTTTTTTTTACTTTCAGAAATGGCTGGTCCAGTTGCTTTTAGTGCCTATCCATCAACCACAACTACTTACGATGATGGTTCTATTGTTCAATTTGATATCGTTGTTACAAACATTGGAAGTTCTTATAATTCCGATTTGAGCGTATTTCAATGTCCTTCTGATGGTATCTATCTGTTTTCCGTAGCAATCCATTCTGATGTAGGCAAAAGTATGTGGGGACAAATAGTCAAAGATGGCTCAGTCTTACTGTCAGCTTGGGCAGATGATATCGATAACGTTCAAGGAACGGTGGTAGTTGTAACAGAATGCATAGCATCGGAAGCCGTTTGGTTTGAATGTATTGGTGATAATAGGGAATTATATGAGGGTATGAGGTCTTCGTTCTCTGGGATACTTGTAGCTCCCTATGCATGAGACTTGATATTCACAAAATGAAAATTAATCAAATGTATTGGTTTTATTTAGTATAATTTATCAACTCAAACTACATACATTGTCATACTTATATTGTAAATATTCTACACCTTAATGTACATAGATATGAAATAGTCAAACGTTACACAAACAAGATCCAGTAATGCTGGATGTTGCTGGATGTTGACTAAAACTATATTTTCTATCTCATATCAGATTACGATAAATGTCGTAAGGTGCATTTCTCCTGTCAATAGAGTTGTTCATATTTTTGAAAGAATATTTTTGAGAAAGATTGATAATACCGGGTTACAAGTTGTAAATACAATGACATAGATACGCAAATCGTAATCATTAACCCGTGCCACCGGGATTTAGTGCATAATTCGTTCGAAAAAAACATAGCTGTAACATTATCTAAGTATCATAATTTATAAGAGCTCATTTACAGCAAGTATACCGATTCTACCGCAGAAATGTTTTAACGATTGTTGACAAAATAAAGTTCCATTTCATAAACATAATCACTGAACTTGATAGACACAATCTAGCTGCAACTAGCTACATCCCAAATTGAAAGAATAATCGTCTCTTAATATGACTAATTTTGGCAATGGGAGCAGATTTCGGAATTAAAAACGGCTAACGGCCATATAAAGTTGATAGTGGATTTTTGCTAGCCCCAAAATCGGCTTCTTTGTATATATGAGCAATATCTGTAGCTAGACAAATAAAATGGCATGATATAATCTTTATTAATAACAATTTTAATTAACTTTGCTTTTTATTATTTACTTTCTTGCTACAAGTGTTTGATATATAGAGGTTCAGGTTGCAGTTATTCAGTTAATATATTTTTTTAATTTTATATTTTATACATCATATAGCCTAATTATAACGTCATTTTTGAAATTCGGGTTACCCATTATATAAAAAGAAAAATCTAGAAACAAATGTCATTGCTCTTATTATTAAAAGTTTTAAATGATTATTCAATATATAAGATGTATTAAGGATGCATAGGAAAACATTAATCCGCACTGAACCAGTATATTATGGCGCTGTTTAATGTCAAGCCTAGTGAATATTGCGGAATGGCACGTGCTTTTGCATGTACAGAGCGATACATTTGACCTTCTTTTATCAGGTTCTGGACTTGAACCTGGTTGACATAATTCATATAAATTATCTCTTTCTTGCTAGCGTTACATAAGCTTGTCTATTTAATATTGGTATCGAGACGTAATGTACTCAATCATGTGACCGAATTTTGATATCTTTCTAGACTAAATAACGAACTTTACAGAAAACCTGTTGTACTATGTGAATCATTTGCATAGGGTCTAATGTCTTGCAAACTGGTATGGTGTACGACATTCAGTTATCTGACCCGATTTGATAAGGTTTTAGACAAGTTATCGTCTATTAAGAACACACCAAGATACGTTTTGTAATGATGGTGTACATGATTTACATGTTGTATTGAATATTCCTATCAGGGGTAGCACATAAACCATACCTTTTGCCTCTATATTTATATCTTATTCAAGTTCTTGAGACATCCTATACATGATGGACTGTTTATCTAAAACTTTCGGCTGATTTCTTTACCCAATCGTAGTAAATTAGACAACAGGGCAAAACATAGAAAAGTATACATACGTAAATTGAAAAAGTTAAGTTGTTTCTAAGTTTGTATAAATCCATAAAAAAACTAAGTGCAAATTAAGCTTATTTATATTGCAAAAGGTGTGAAATATATGTGCATAAATAACTCTTTTCTAAATAAATTTGCCGTAAAATAAGCCATATATTTATGATTATTCAAGCATAATCTCATTATGAATTCATGTCTAGTTTAGAGAACATTCAACCCATAATCTAATTAGAATATTTGACTTTATATGCACAGACAAAAATTATAATTATGTCAGAACATTATTATCAATTTGTATGGCACTGTATATTATTCATGGGATTTTTTTTACATCTAATCTTAATTACAACCCTGTTGCTACGTACTATATTTGTAGGAAATTATGAATAGTACTATTTTTTGCAATTGAGGTCGTCTGACATGTGATTACAAAGGGTAACAGTATGATGAAGTATAACATTGACTCCATATAAAAAATGTTGATATAACTGAAGCCGTTATATCTTTAACTCATTTCTGGTTGAAACACTATATCGCTACTAGGGGAAAAGGTGTAAGAATGCTCAAGCACAATATGTTTACGTATTTGTGCTTAGTTTATGCCTTTTGCCATCAGGTATATCTTGACATTGATCAAGTAAATGTAATTGAACATTTTCAAATTCCCACGTTTTCAAATTAAGACCTGTTCGCTCTTTGTTGTTCTGCTCTTGACGCTCTTGATTTAATGTTATCCTTAACCACATATCTAACTTTTTTTCTAATATTGCACAAAGCAAGGATGAACATTGATTTAATGTGACTGTTTGATTTGAAATTCAGGCGGACGCTCAGGATAACCAAATGATGCCGGAAACAACATCTGACAGAGGTGGTATTTAAAGTATGATATGAAATATCCATTAAAGTTTAGTAAATAAAATTGCAAAATTGTTCTTTGAGGTTGATTAATATGAAACTGTCAATATGTATCACAATTGAACCCGCTTAAATATTTACTTAAATAACTTGATAGATAAAATGTGCTATACATCCGTATTCGCTGAAATGTGCTTTATTTTTTAGATGTTGAAGCACTTATGGAAGAAATGAATCAACTTAGACAAATCATCCAAGGTAAAACTATATCGACCTTAATTATTAGATTATGATGTTTATATAATAACCTATTTGCAATTTATTCATAAAGATGATTTTCTGTACAAAAAGGATGAGTTAATTAAGCTTAAACAACAAAAAAGGAGAATAAGATAGCGAATGTTTTACAAGTTGTTTTTAAATTGATCATTTTTTGTGCAAACTGATTTGTAAACAGATAAAAAACATGTTATATCATTTCCTAAATAAACACTTTATTTTCCCTTGCCAGTAAAGACAGTCCGAAAATTTGGTGCCAGCAAAACGTTTAAAGTGAGAATAGACACTATTTCATACACCTCTGAAATCTCACAAAATAGTACTTTTTATTCGTTTGGCATAATCCCCTTAAAATAGACTTTATTTTATTTATAGGTTTCATTTTATGAACCCAATTTTTATTGAAAAAAAAACACTTTTTTCTAATTTGTTCTATTCTGTGAAGATGTCAGCAAGGAAGATCCCTAAGTAGAATTGATATTTCACAGAATAAATCGTTGGCTACCTCTGACTAAATCTAATTGTCATAGAATAAGCTACATATAGACCCTAATCAGCATTTATAATGCATTTTCTAAAATGTAACTGATATTCCATTTTTAAGTAAAACCCGATAATTATAAGTCCATTGTCGAAACACATGTGTTATGGTAAAACAAACCAATGAACAGCTTCGTTATTGCCTTGTGCTTTGTAACTAAAGCAAGATGTATCTGGGAGTAATATATTATGTTATTTTACTTTTTCCGAATACTTATATATTATGAAAATAATTATTTGTTATTTTAGATATACGTTTGCCTAAAGTTAGCCTTTTTGTAGGTATAACCTGAATATATATTTTTTTCATTTCAAGACCAAGAGAAGAAAATAGAAATGCTTCAGATTTCAACTGACAAAAAGACAAGTGGTAAAAAATTTAAGAATGTTTCTATATTTGATAAAATGATTGGAATTGATCATTGTAGAATAAAAATATTATAATAACTGTTTATAAAATCAATACAATATTCTTTCATGTTATAAAAAGGGTTGTTAAAACAAATAAGTTTAACGATTAGAGAAAAAATATAGATGCAATATATGATCATAAGCGTAAGGTTCATAGCTAAACTATTTAATCATTTCTCGCATCGATCGTTTAAAATGATATCTTTAAAATCGCAGATCTTGAGGAAAAGCTTGAAGCTCTCCAACTTTCATTTGAGATAAGTGCGCCAAAGAATGACAATGAAACGGGTATTTTTGCATAAATCTGTATTTTTTTTTATTTCTAAATAGGAATACTTATGATGTTTGATAAGGCTACCTTTGTCAGAAGCTTTCTCAACTTCCCTACCTTATGTTCAATAACATAATGTTCGCAGGATATCTTGCTATTTAAATTACTTGTAAACCTTTGTTGTCTTTTGTTTGTTCAGTCAAATATTTTTATTTCAACAACAATTCACAATAATCAGAACTAAAAAAATTATTTTCTTTCAGAAATGGTCAACCCTGTGGCATTCAGTGCCTTTCCGTCATCCGATGTGACTTACGATGAAGGTGTAATCGTTAAATATGATAGTATCGAAACAAACATTGGGGGTGCTTACAATCCTGATCTAAGTGTCTTCCAATGTCCGTATGATGGTGTCTATTTATTTAGCATTTCACTACTTACTAAAGCTCAAAGGCCTATGTCTGGTAGAATTATGAAAGAGGGGTCAGTTTTACTTAAGTCTTGGGCTGAATGGAACGATGACGTTCAAAGCTCGACGGTAGTTCTGACAAAATGCTTAGCAACTCAAACGGTTTGGGTCGAATGTGATGGCCCTGGTAGCATGGTACTTGTAGGGGGGAGAATGTCTTCATTCTCTGGTGTGTTGATTACTCCTGATGTATGAGGTTAAAATAAATTATCAAGGCAATATCGATTGTTGTTTTGTTGATCAGTCTACCGTTGTCATTGCACCATAACTAATATTTTTATGAACAATAATGATGTTACTTAGGTAAAAATGTGAATAGGATCAGTTTTTCACAAACATTGACCGGCCTGTTTACTTGGCTGCCGTAAAATACAATGCAATTTAATGTGAGATAACGAATACACACAACCCTTCTTATCAGTTAATATTAATTGTCCAAATCAAAAACACTTTCCATCTATTTTAAATTTTCTTTCGATTTTATTCAATTACATCATCATCGTTTATCCATGGCAAAACTGCATATTTATCTCTTAATATAATTGACAGAATAATCTACTGTTTAACACTTACTTCACACTAAAATGATTTGTAGTTGCATGTGCTACATCCAACATATGTTATAATTTTTAAATAATAATAATACGGAGAGAAAATAAAAATATAACACAAAATTACATTATACAATTATTCCAACAGCTATTTGTCGAGCATAAGTTTCTCAAAAGAGCAAAAGGAATAATTTCCCGTACTTAGTTCAAGATACAAATAAAAACTCTAAGATAGTTTTTAACAGATACTTAGTAAACCAAGGACTAAATATAATCAATATACCATTTAATACCGCGGGAGCAAAATGTTTTTGTTCCAACTTTGTAATGAACTCTAGAATTTAATCAAAACAAATGTTAAGAAAACACATTGTCATTGCTGGTTGCTGTCAAATATCTTGACCATTAGATAAATGCAATTACCTAGTCATCTGACCCGTTTTTAAAAGACGTCTATACTATTGGAAATAATATTTTGAAGGTTTTTCCAGTGTTATTGTTTTTCAACAGAAGGATATTTAGTTATTTATGAGAAGCAAGTTCAATTCTTATTGACCCTTGATATCGAGACTTTATAACCGTAAATATCAATATGTTTCAAAACTTAGGTATCACATCATATATTTATTTATAAGATGAATAACCTCCGAAGATTAACTTTAGGTCAAGATGCATAATTAAAGGGCATCTAACTTGCAGTAAGATGCCTTAAACACCAACTTAGATATTTAAAAACACGAAAACAAAACACTCTAACATACTGTGATTCGTTCCAGCGACATATAACAAAAGATACAACTAGGGGAATATTTTAAAGATTGACATTAATAATCAACAATTTATGTGACAAGTGCGACAAAGTGCCAGTGAAGGAAATTAACAAATATATATTTACACGTACCAATACTATGCATATATCACTACTACATTGATTCAACGATAAAACACTGTGCGATTTCCAATGAAAGGTTGAAATATATATTTAGGAACCTTTGGGCCGATATTTAAGATAAATTTATAATGTGCATCTATCTATTTGCAACGTAATACAAACAAATTGAAGGTATATTTTTCACATAACTTCAAGACAGCTATCATAAAGATGGTTGTTCATTACAAGATCTTATGAACACTACATGGCCCTGGTTCTATCCAAATATAAATTGAATATAGTATAATTTAATATAGTATATATATATTTGTTATTATATGTATATTGACGGTCATTTACAACTATTTTTAAAGTTCGCTGTGTTTGAATAAATATATATATTACACATAGTTGAATGAACAGTAAATGATTTCTACATAGCCTGATAAACACACTTAATATACATTTTTACCAATTACTACATGACACTTATGCAAATATTGCAATAAACGTAATATTATTTGTTTAAATAAAAAGATCTGTCGATGATGAATTGTTAATGCAAAACCACTGTTCCAAAATACATATGTACAAAGACCAACATTGATTGAAAACCTAAATTATTTTCAAAATATTTATTATCTATTTCTAATTTATTGTGACATCTGAAATCAATTTGACAATTTCTATGAACCTAATAAACTTGACAGCGGTTACAATGCCCTGCACTGACAGGTTCATAGGATGCACATTTCCGTAAACGTGTATGCTGTCACAATCCAAAGGTTCAAAGAACGTAACAATATGATAGATATAATATTTTTTTTTCTATGAAGATGTCTTAATAAATAAGACTTCAGTTTGGACTTCATCGTTTTAGGAAACAAGGATTTACCTAATATCCATGAATATGTTTGTTCTTCAAATGATTGCTACTGCGTTTTTTGCCCTTGCATTTTGCTATCAGGTATGATGTTTCATATATCAAATGTATCAAACAAATCGAAAAATGACTTTCTTGGGAAATCATTGTAATAGCTGTTTCAAAAATAAAAGAGTGTATGCTGTTGTCAATTTATAAACACTCTAACCCTTTTTGATTCCAGATCAAACAGATAGATGTAAAAATAAGATAAGAGTCACAATTAGTCAAAAGGTCATGATTTTGTCAATATTGTTTTACATTGTCACTGTTAGAATGTGGCTGAAGGCTTACTATCGGCGGCTGAGGAACCAATTGACAGATTCGAAAAAGATAACAAGATAGCACAAGGTTATTTTATTTTTATTTTTTCAGTAATGAATGAATCATGTCATAGTTTAATTGATAGTGATCGTGTATTTCTAAACTTCTTGGCCAATAACTTTGATTTTTTTTCATTTCTAACAAGATATGATAATATTTAGGTAAATAGTGCATGACATTTTATTTTTATTTCTTCTTATGTTTCAGATGTTGAAATGCTCAAAGAAGATATGAAACAACTCAAGCAAACTGTCCAAAGTGAGTTTTTTTATCTGGCCTCAATATCATACTTGCATCAGAGAAATAGATTTTTCAAAATCTAAATGAACCTGATAAAAATAATATTTTATGAAATCGTAAATACCAAGACATCCTCAATTTTAAACTATGTACCTGTAATCCCTATTCTCTAATTCAAATTCACATATTTAACTTCAGTGTTTTTGGACGCTCAACATAACCAGGAAAGGAAGTTTGATTTGCTGATGCTTGCTATTGGCGAAGAAGGGCTAGGTGATTCCCATTTTAATTATTATGATAGTACTAATGCATGATTTATCGCAATAATATATGATTATAAGATGGAAGCACATAACGACATAATCTTATTTAAGCATGATTTACTATAAAAAGATATTATGTATTCATACCTAAAAGGCTGGTCTTAAAATATGCATTTTTGAAAATAATATTTCATATTCGATAATATACAATTTCAAGTAATCCCAAAGCGTTTGTAAAATCGATATCACTCTCTAACATGTTGCAGTGCATCAAGAGAAGAATCGAAAAATTGAAATGCTACAAGAGGAGTATGAAGACAAACAGACAAGTAATCTTCACATTTCTATTTATTGTGGTTATCGAGAATATTATTTTAATATACATGCGTATAGTCATATTTGTTCAAGAGAACGTTTTATATGTTATAGAATAAAACTTGTAATAAATAAGCATCTAAAAGTAGAAGTAACGTTCTATTCATAATTCTGTACATACTATTTCCTACCAGAAATGGCAACCCCAGTGGCTTTTAGTGCATATGCTTCGACGACAACAGATTACGACCAAGGCGCCATTGTGCAATATGATGTTGTCGTTACAAACATTGGGGGTTCATATAACAGTCAGTTAAGTGTTTTTCAATGTCCAATAAATGGCACCTACTTATTTGCTACATCGACCCAAACAGCGGATGGAAAGGGCATGGTGGCAATGATTAGAACATCAGATTCAGCCTTAACTAAATCTTGGTAGGACGATAATGGGGCTGGTCAGGGAGCAGCAGTTGCTGTAACAGAATGTTTCGAAAACGACACAGTTTGGGTCGAATGTACTTACAATAATTATCAACTCATTGGAGACAGGAGGTCTTCGTTCTCAGGGGTTTTGATTACTCCGTACGTGTAAGCCAAAAATAAATTATGGAAACATATTTATTGTTTTTATTATGGTTTCCGGTAAGGATTGTATATGGTCGATTATTAACTTGTGTTTTGCATTTGTGCTTTGCCATATAAAACTTCAATGAAATCGTCGATGATGGATCTATCTTTCAATTTGATTATATAGTTAGAAGCATAGAGAATCCCTTTAATCCCTGTATGAAAGTGGTTGAATGTCCAATTGATAGTTTTCACTACTTATTATATCGTTATGATTAACCTAAAACAAAGAGCTGCAACATTAAACATATAAAGTAGAAACGGGAGATGTCTTCATCCTGTTAAAACCAGAATAATGATGTTTAGCAGTTCATACATTTAGCGTCTAAGCATGTTTAGTTTATTGTTAAGGATATAAATATTTCTATGTTATATCAAGTATTTGCTCACAGAAATATTTGTTACTTCATATTATGAGGCAGAAAACAAAAAGCAAACAATATGGACTTATCTAATATATAACTAAGGCATGAATTTGTTGACAAATTCCAACATATCCTAATACACACACTAACACAGGTAAACAATTATTCAACTGATACGTACCCAATTAACACAAATGTGAACATTTGAAACTGCCCATAAGAATAATGCGACAATGTATTGTGACTTCGCCTCAGGTCATTGTTTACAAAGGAAAGCTATTTTTCCTCACATGTGTGTAATATTTCAAGTCATATATGACGCCTTTGTTAATTCAAACTTTTATTTGGGGCTGAATTCGCAAATTTTATCACATGATTTGAGAATTTAACGTCCGAATATATTCACAAAGTATCTTGCTAATTAGGGAGTTGAAGCACATGTCTTCTCGATGGGATTATGTTCAGTAATACTCGAAATCATTCAGTACAAAAGTAGAGACCGATATCGTTATCGCTGACACATACATTAACAGTATTCCAAACTGTCGCATTCGTTTCAGACTGAAGCGGATCACCTCTTAAATCAAGCATGAATTGTAAAATCATGACTATTGTGTATCTAGTTTATGTCATAATGCATCGTATGGCCTTTTTATATACATTATACATTAAAACAAAACGTCTTGCATTGAATGATTGGATTTGACTTAAAGTATATCTTATCACACATTGCAACGCATTACTTATATGGTTTAATCTGATATTCATCATAAACAATGACATATCAACCCTTTTATGAAATTGTGCAATATTCAAAATGGAAAAATGTCACATTGTATGACCATGAAAGGAGAAAGTGAACTAGTGACCTAGTGCAAGAGTATTTACTGACTGGCATTTGCAAGACACAAAGTTTAAGTTTCGCTGTTGCTTGCGATTCAACATATGTTCCGAAACCTACGTATAGCACGTGTATAAGTATCACGAGCTCAATCGTTATTGATTCATGCATTAACTTGAGGATTTGAAACTTCATAAAAAATGACGTTTACGATTTGGTCAAATATAATTTAGACGGTCGATGGGGGCAAAATTAAGAGCTCATGCCGTTCATAATTCTGAAGCAGGTACTATAGCAATAGCAATTTGATAATCATAGACTTCCTAAGGAAAATATATCCACATTTATGTTTTACGAATGAAAACGTATTAAATAAATATATTAAAAGATTTGCTTTTCAGAGGTAAGTGTTGTTCAGTTCCTTTTATAACACCGATCTATTATTCAAAATTCAATCTTATTGCACAATAATACGATATTTTTAAAACTTGGTTGTCGATTGTGCAACTTTTATCTTCCCTGTCAATATTAATGAGTCCTATCATATAAATATTTAAGTCGATAAATTTTAAAGCGTAAGAACAAATCCTATTCATTTCTTTTTGTTATCAAAGAAGAGGGATCACTCTAGAGAGACGTGTATGAAATCAAACAGACAATGTACACTGTACGTAAGAATATATCATATTTTTATGAAAGAATAATTGGGAAATAATAAAAAGTGAATTGAGCTACAATTTATTGAAAACAGTTGTGTAATTATTGAGTTCTATTTTATAGAGTAATTATGATAATTTTTCTATTTTCTATGTATTTTGTTGGGGGAAAAGACATATATTAGCAGGTAGTAAGATGAATCACTTACCAAGGTATAGTCCATGAGCCTACAGAGTTTTTGAAAATGGGCATGATTTCATGTTGCAGTTCTTTCAAAAGCAAAACTTTTTAGTTTATAATTTGATACATTTTAATAACAATTTATTAAATAATTTGTGTAGAGTGAAACGAGATGACTGTGGTCCCTGATGTAATGAAACCGATTCTAAACTCCTGATTGCTTAGAGCTTTAACTTCATATAAATACAATATCCCTTGTAAAAACTATTTTGTTTGAATTGCACTAACGACATGAATAATTTCAAATCATAATGTTGGAAATAGTACGTGCTAAGATACAACTTTTTCTTTGTTTCAATTTGAGGGAGTGCATCTTAATTAAGAGGTGAGTAATCATAAATACTGTTATCACATAACACTATTTGATAAACAATTTCACTACTTCGGTTCAAAATGTGCTTTCAATTCATTTCATGCAACATGTAGAAACATATAGATGTTATAATATTATGATGTTTTGTTAACTACTGAGCATATATATTTCTGCGGGTTATCCTAGTGCTTATTATACGTGCACAAGGTCACGTCGCACAAGTGTAGATACTATGACAAAACGATAAGCTATATCAAATTTAGATACGATAAGTAGATACTAGATATTCACATTTTAGAATATGGGCATCAATGTGCTTGCATTCCCTTAATAGAAAATTCGTTCCAAACAGGAGATTGTTTTTTTGTGAGAAGAAAACAATGAGTTGTATGACTTCAATTGCGTGTCTTTTAATGTGTTACATCTTTTGCCGTCAGGTATATTTATTTCTATCATATATAGATTCACTTATGAGTTTAAAATAATTGTTTCATTATATTATATTAATATAATATCGTACATTATATTAATATACTATCGTATATATATCAATAAATATGTTTTTCATCAATGATAAGTATATATTTTGCTATGATGCATATTATAAATGTAAAACCTGGGTTTTCTAAACATGCAATATTTAAACAAAAAATAGCCTAGCAATCATGTTTTACTTCAATCATATAGACATTTAAGAATATGTTTATTTATATCTATATTTAAGGCAAATGCTGAAGATGTGGACAACTTAATGCCAAATTCTGACCCAAATTGCGGTATGAAATTATCATAATCATATCAGTTATTTCTAAGTTCAAAATTAGGCATTTTTTATTGATACTATATAATCAACTCACAAAATGAATTACATGTCTTTAATGCAATAACCGTATTTCTATAAAAAAGAAATATATATTATTGACCATCGAGTATCCATGCTTATCATAACTTAAACAGTCAGAGCATCATAAATCAATATAATACTCATGATAATTGTGTTGTTAGATTATTAAGGTCTAATTTTATTTAATACTCAGTTAAAAGTTTACCAATTAATTCAATTTCCATGTTGGTTTTTACATATATCTTAATTGATATTAATGATAAGTAAAAACGTGATATTTAATTAAGATGATTGAATGATTTCATATATTTTAAGATGTAAAAGCACTTCAAGAAGATGTTAATTATCTCAAGCAGACTGTTCAAAGTACGTTAATAAGTTTTTATAAATATAATTGTAGATAATTTGTGAACGGAGCATTTGCTATTTTTGAGCCAGGGATGAGTTGAGAGATGAGAGAAAATAATAGCTTCTTATTTAAGTTTTCATAAATGATATTTATAATTTTATATAATTCATTTCAGCAAATATACTTGCGTTGTTATATTATTTGTTTTATTATAAATTCTACTACTCAGCATAAGCGTTCGTAATTATCCATTAAGATGACCAATATCATATACTTTAAAACAGATTGAATAGATGTGTATAAACAAAAGCTAATATCTGTATTTCAGAGCTATTGAGCGTAAATCAAGAGCAGGAAAAGAGAAGCCAGCTGCTTAATATTGATAACCAAACAAAAATAAAAAGGTTATTATTTTGATATAGTTTCGTCGTAGCAAGATATTTCTGAGGATTTACCAATTGTCGAGTGTAAGCATAATCAGTTTTTGCGCAAAATGTCATGGCTATGACTATTCATCACAAAACTAGCAATACTGGTGTAAATATGCTTTTAAATAATCATCAAAAAGGACCACATCAACAAATTTGTAAATTGGTTGCTCGGGTATATTCCCTAAAAAACGAACATCTAATACTATTCAACATTTTAATAGCACGCTTACTATATTAAAAGATCATTGAAGAGGAATTTTTGAAATAATAAATACCCGATCTATGTTTCAGCCCTACGTAAAGCATATACCGAACAGGACAGTAAATTGAAGGCGTTTCAGCGAATGTACGAAGCAAAAGTACAAAGTACTTATTTCAACAATGATGTCGTAGAACCTTGCTTAAATATACGCTTCTATTATTGTTGAGATCGAAAGAGTCACTTAATAATGAGCGTTATTGTAAGTAATTAATTTAACAAGAGACGACATCGTTATTGCAACATATATAATAATTTTTCTGGTTTGCTTGCTATAAAACGCAGCATTGCTTTATTCGATAGTTAAAATTCCTCAGAAGTATGCATTGCAATACCCTTTAAATGCTTAAGCTATTGTTTAAAATATACATTTTATGGCAAAAAGGTTTAAAACGTCTTTTTAAAACCATTTCTTTGTTCTTTTAAAGAGCAAAGCAAAACCATCGAACAGCTTCATCTGGTGATCAGCAAAATTGCAAACAGTAATTGCTTTCAGTATTTAGTAATTATATAACAAATAATCTCAGATGCGTTGAAAATATATAAAATAAATTCTTGATATACATATCTATATACATTAGACAAGTTTTAAGCAAATAATGATTGCAAGTTTTATCGCTACGGAGATACATTGTTGTGATGGGTAAACTCGAATTTCTGAGATAGGAACGAGGACAATCCATAACATTTTTTGTAAATCAGTGTCAAAGTACACCCTAAATATTCTATTTGGTTTCGAGGTGATCCCGCACTACAATCAAGCTATTCCCCGTTTGAAATCATGTTTCAATAACAACTATTTATATTTGCAGATATGTCTATCCCTGTTGCATTCAGCGCCTACCCATCAACCACGACAGATTACGCGACTGGATCCATTGTTCAATTTGATGTTGTAGTTACAAATATTGGTAGTTCGTATAGTAATGATATAAGTGTTTTCCAATGCCCAGTGAATGGGATCTATCTATTTGCCATATCACTGCAAACGACATATGACAAATTAATGCACGCGAGAATAATTAAAGATGGCTCGGCCCTTTTTACCTCATATTCAGATGATATCAATAATGTTCAAAGTTCCACTCTAGTTGTAACTGAATGTTTAGCGAGTGAAACTGTTTGGGTTGAGTGTATGGGAGACAATCAACAACTTGTCGGGGACAAAAATTCGTCTTCTGGGGTTCTGATTACGCCTGTAGCCTGAGGGAAACATAAACATGAATGATGACGAATAAGAATATAAGTGTAATGCACTGACTTTTATTCCTAGTAATAATCGTTATATGTCGTCAAGCCAAGTTGCTACAATGTAATGCACATCATACTTTGTATGATTGAGCTATGGAAAACGTTTATTTATCTTGCAACACATTATTTAAGATAAAAATTATATATTCTTTATCAACCAATCTAAATAAATGTCCAAACGCGCTATATTTCAATGTAGTCAAAATCATACAGCGACACATGAACCAAGCACATTGTAGCTAATCTTTGAACTATGAAATGTGATCTCTTATTTACATATTTGGTAAAGCTGTAAATGAACAAAATACGGAACGAGTTCAACTAATTATATACTCTTTACACTTTATAGTAAAGATGACACAACCTTAACAGAATGTACGATTATATAATGTTTAAAGTCAAAACTACGTCCTAAATCATAGCCGAGGGTTCATCTCGTTGTCGGTAACGTGTGGACAAGACTCATATGCATTGCAGGGTCAGCCACTCTCCTATAGCGGCAAACCATGTTAAACTTATCTTCTCTTAAGTCGGGTACATATTCGTTTATCTGGTTTTGTTAAAAATATGTGTGTTACCCTATGTGGGATTACACTGTAGACTTGCGGATTAGTAAGGCTATATGTACTCTTTATTCAAGCCGGTAGATCCAACCATTTAATACAATCGCAAACCAGAGAAGCATAATCATATGATGTAATATAGACAAAACAAATATAGCACATTCGCCTCACACTAAATCATTTATATTTCCATATATTTAACAAAACTAGGTCGGCGCAATTATTGTCTTCCTTATCTATTGACAGAAAACAACGTGTCCCTACATATCATATTGTAATTTGACCATTAAGAATATCACCCTGTGAGCAAATGGTTTCAAATAAACACTAAAACTATAAATAAACTTTCAAATTAATTGAAAAGAAAATCGTTTGTATATAGTAATTTCATATTAGTTGAATTAGTCTTCGAACATAATATTGTGCATGCGACATGGATCTCATCGACATGAATAACAGCGACTTATCTTTTTAAAGGTACTCAACACTTTGATTTGCGATATTTTCTTGAAATAGGTTATGAATTACAAAATACCAATAGACTACAAGCTATACCGTGAGAAATTATCTCACATTCTACAAAATCTTTACGATATTGATAGATATAAACCACGATTCTGATGACTGAATTGGTTTGATAGGCTGACAATAAAGGGACAGGGAGAGTCACTGTAGCGGCGATAATCCATGTGTCATATTTTAAGATTAGTTAACACATGTTCATATTTAAATGTAATATCCTTGACAATGATTTATCAGCTACCGTGGTTAAATACAATTGGTTAACCGTTGATTGGTAAGATATAAGATTAATCAGTCATTTTATGCAACTTTATAGGCTATAGCATTGACCCATTTTGAAAAGGCTAAGAAGTTATTTGATTTTCATACAAATGAAGACAATACATAGACATACTAATGATTGATAAAATCACCAAACGCACATTTATCATTTCATATTTAATAACGACTTGTGAAAGATAGTTTGACAAAAGAATAATCACACGGCTTTTGATTTGAATATAAACCCTCCACAAAAAGAAATGTTCATTTTAGTCCTGTGATATAGCCAATGAAATATCAGTGTATATGTCAGTATGTAATTACTGGTGGCGTCCTTGTTTCTTTACATATTTTATCTAATCAATATGTGCATTTAGGCTCTTGGGCGAACCAGGCCCCCATCGAAAGCCCCAAGGCGTAAATTCCACCCCCACTTTGGCAGGCTAGGCTAAATGCCCTACCCCCGGCGGTAGCCCAACCCCATTTTGTAAGCTAAGCTAAAATCCAATGCCCCCCCATCGCCCCCCCCCCCACTTTATATCTGCAAGCTCGGCAAAAT
>LQRL01152953.1:7012-17948 GCA_001703475.1 Hydroides elegans
CATAAGACAGACCGCTTCTTTTCAGGAGGGTAATAAAATGGACTCGCGATGATGCGTTCGAAGTTATATAATCTATGTGATAATGAAATGGAATGAATAAAAAATAAAGGTTGCATATTTTGTAACTTTTATTTTAAATTCTGCATTCTTGCATTTGAAATACATAATATATTAATAACCCCTGCAATAGGTTGTAATGTGGTTGAACAAAGAAGCATTCGGGAAACACGTTACGTACGAGAAGGACCAACCGCCCCCAAATCAGAAGAGGTATGGAATTTCGATTATAATACACATATTTTCCTTCCTTTTTTACTTTTGTATTACTCATTTATTTTAAATTACCTAATGACTAATATGCACCTCAAACATGGGCCTATAACAAAATACGTACGATCCTCTTTTTAAAAGCTCGTATAATATGCACACATTTTTCGTTGAAGTCTTTCGCACCAATCAAATGGCACATTTCCCCACCAATGTCTTTATAAAGAGTTTATAACCATGTATCTACGACCCTCAATTTTAGCTCGTAGTCCGTACCAGCTCATGCTTCGAAAATCGCTAGTTTGAAGCATTTTGTCACCGGTCGAAAGGCATATTTACAGAGCAATACAACCAAAAGCAAGTCTCAGCGATCATCCATAAACATTTTATAATATGTTAAAGATATCGTTGACAGAATGAGAGGCTCGTACTCGTATTTGTATACGAGTTCGAGTACTCTTATGACTCATAGTACGATATTTAATTTTAAAATAATTGTGCTTATAAAACTTATAAAAAATAATCAATCGATGATTACTCGCGTGAACTTAGACGTGTGTATCTGGTATAGTTATTTCAAATATTGTAAAGCTGATAATCGTTGTTGAATTTTACTTTCATTTTCCACCTATTCTTATATTATCGCTCACATTTTAACTTGTTGGGTATTGTGATCATATTAAATAAGGACATATTCCAAGTTCAATATATTCAGATAATATGAATAAAGTCATTACTGTTCCGAAATTTGTTATTACTCGATATGTCGTGGACAATCAGCAAATTAACAATTTTACAAAAATGAAACTGGGTATTTTTACGATGTCAACTGTGAAATACCGTTGACAAAAATAGCAAAAAGTGATAGAGGTTTTTATTTTGATTGGTACCTAAACATTCCATATTCACAGTATTTATCTTTACAAATCTTATGTCGTCATGTCAAAAATAGACGATTCATTAATCCATTCTCGGCCACTAGTTATCATAAAAGGTATTTTTGTCCAAAATCTATATGCCAGAAAAAAACATTTCCCAAACCCATTCACCCCAAGTGTAAATGCTTTCCTAACTTAAAGTCGGCTATCCGCAATGTCCATCATGAGCCTTTAAGGCAATTTTAACGAAGTTATTACCTTTGTTCTCACATGCATGATTTAACTGATTTGTTTGATCCTACTTAAATTGTTCTATAAACTCCGCCCGCACACCGGAAATAAACGTAATAATGGACTTCCGTACATATGGAAAAGAAAGAGTTTAATAGAGCACCATTCACATATAAATTACTATAAATTATATTCAAGTGCTTATCATATAAAAATGGAATTATATTGTGAGTAAAACATTTGAACATGTTACGCTACCTACATAAAAAATGTTTATTTTTAAAATTATAAGGGTTGTTCCGGGTGTAATGTTTTTATGTTATTCGTAATCATGTTCAAAATTATCGTTATATTTGAAAATGATGATTTAATTTCTAGAAATAAAACTCAAACATAATTCAAGTAAAATTATCGATTAAAAGCAGTCCAATCTATTCCAAAATGTTTATTGTTCAAAATTATCGTTATATTTGAAAATGATGATTTAATTTCTAGAAATCAAACTCAAAAATAATTCAAGTAAAATTATCGATTAAAAGCAGTCAAACCTATTCCAAAATGTTTATTGACCAAAAGGAAAATGTATTCTAACCCATCAAATAAAAAATATATATATGATAAAAAGTACATCATACATAAATAATAAGAGCGTCAATAAATAAACTGCCAACTATATTCTTAACAAATATTTTGAATTATTGTAAGATCATAAACAACATGCAACTATAGCAAAAAACATGCTATGCGGAATAATGAATTTTTAACTTTAGATATTTTAATCAAAATAAATGCTGGTAAAATCCAAGCAAGCTTAAACAACCATCAGGCGAACTTACGTGTCATTCCGAACAGTACATAAACAACATGCAACTATAGCAAAGAGAAACATGATATACGGAATTATGAATCTTTAATTTTAGATATCTTAATCAAAACAAATGGTGGCAAAATCCAAAAAAGCTTAAACAACAATCAGACGAACTTGTGTCATTACGAACATTACATAAACAACATGCAACTATAGCAAAGAAAAACATGCTATACGGAATTATGAATTTTTAATTTTAGATATTTTAATCAAAATAAATGCTGGTAAAATCAAAATAAGCTTAAACAACCATCAGACGAACTTGAGTCATTTCGAACATTATATTATATAAATTCACCATGTATTACTGGTAGTATTCCCAGCACATCAATCCACAGCATTCCACGAGAGAGACTGACCATACGATACAATTCTATTAAGAAACTTTAGTATGATTTGAAACACACATACACACGCTATAAATGCACGATACATCGAATTTATGAAAACAAGTCGAAGTAATGCAAATAATAATGCTCTAATAACAATTTTTACGTGATTAGATTTTAGATACATATCCATCACCGAAAAAAAACATAACTGAGCTTGTGACAATTTAAATACATATACATTTTGATACATTTATAAAAAAATATATATAATTTCCTATTACATAATAACGTTTACATAATAACGTTTACTCGAATATTCGTATATACAGCATCCGATTTTACCTCGCTTATCATGTCCATAAAACAATGTTTTATCACATAATTCTCAATGGGTTTGACGCCAATTCACAGCGGCTTAACGTGCCCAGGCATCGACCTTTGTTTGACGGCGCATAGCTGTGGCCGATGGAGGACTGGATTGAGTGGCATCTGGATCCTGTTCGTTAGGATCTTCCTCGTCCTTCTTCTCTTCATTCCTCTTTTTCCGCCTGAGAGCTGCCCGGATGATGAAACCTTTGCCAGAGAAGAGCGATAAAGAGAAGTATTGGTTAGTACTTTGAATTGGTTTGGATAGGGTTTACGCGTGAGTAAGTTGCATTTAAACTTTGATTGAACTACTGTTTATATTATTATTATTATTATATATAGTCATTATTATGATAATCGGTCTTTATATGCGATTTTTCATGTCTACGACCCGGTTCGATTTATCGGTTTATAAACATCTTTTGATTGACTCAACAATGCCCCAACGTTTAACAAAAGCTTAGCCGAAGCACAATGTACACAACTTCTAAGAATATGACTGTGTTCAAACAAATCTACACATACCTCCTGCAGTTCCAGCACCTGCAACACCCAACACACCAACAAGAGCAAGGGATATTGCCATATTTTCCTCATTGATATCGTCATTGTTGTTGTTACCCCCGCGTTGGTGGTCTGCGTTGCCCTGGTTACCACCTTCCACGTCTGCAAATTGGTCATCTATAATTTTATGTATAGACCTCAAAACCATTAATTGAGTCACCGCGACCAGTTTTTGGGTCACTTTATATTCTTTAATAGAGTATACTTATGTTAAATGAAATTAAATCATGGCCACGCTGAAACTAAAGCATGACAGTGATTTTCTTTGTTATGTGAAAAATATATATTTCATGCTATTTCTATTATAAATAGCAGTGACACACAAACTGGTCGTGACTCAATTACTGGTTGTGCGGTCTATGAACATTACGGGTAATATTTTCGAGGATATTTAAGATAAAAAAAATAGGTAAAGCGCACCCGAAAGAATGTTATTTTTATGAAACATACATCTCAATACAATACTATTAATGGTTATGTACTTTAATCTTTATAAGTAAATATTGCATTAACTTATTAACTTGGGATGAATGGTCGCCTTTTTTTGTATTTAGTTAATTCTCATTTTTATTTCTTCATGGGAAGATTGCACTTGCTGATCATTCCTATTCTATGTTGATTATTTTAAAAGAAACTTAGCACCCAAGTCCAAATTCAAAAGCCTAACACATACCGCAGAGGTCTCCAGTATATCCCGCATCACAAGAGCACGAGTAATTCCTCGTGTCATCCACATCATAAAGACACGTGCCATTATTGCAAGGCTGGACTGTGCATTCATCCTCACACGTGCTTGTGTTTTTATGCTACATGTCCCATTTGCGTCGTCCCAAAATGTCCCCGTCTCACAAATGTCGCGTGTGAATATTTCGTTATTGCAAACGACGTATTCGTTGCAGTTGACTTCAGAATGGTAGGAACCGTCAACGACACCTGAGCAGTTATTGACGGGCTCGCCAATAGGAACAGTGTAGGTTTCTGAAAGGATTTTTAATAGACATTTCATAAAAGGTAGTGGATTTCAATGTTGAATGACTTCTTTTGATAGTTTAATTATGCTTTTGTGATGCTATTAGTGGTGTCCCTTTACCAACTTATTTCGTAATATATACTAAATGCTTGCTCAAGGCTAAACTGTAAATATAACGCATTGTTAATACATTATGAAATATAATTATATTTATTGCATATTGCAGTATTCCCACCCACCCAAGACTTGTTTGAAAGAAAAATGCTAATATTGGGTCCTTACCACAATTTGTTCCATCATAATTCTCAGCGCATGTGCATGTGTATGCAGACCCATCCCCCGAGCATGTGGCTCCGTTTTGACACGGGAGACTGTTGCAACCTAAAGAGAAATAAAATAAAAATACTTAATGTTTTCACACAAAAAAATATATGGGAAATTATTATTACGCGTATTTTCCTAAAAACGTCTAGCATTAATTCATGTCATGTTTTAGGTTTTAATTTTGTTAAAACTTGGTTTTCAAAATAACAAAATGGCGATTTAATTATGTTTACACATGCAGCGCATACAAATTAGCATAATTGCGGACATATTTCGTTACGGGAAAAATCTCATCGCAGTTGGGAAAGGTTCCATTCTCCGGGGCACTCACGCACACAACACACAATCTTCTCCGCTGAACTGCTTCCTCAGACTATTACAACTGCGCATGCTTAAGACTTATGGGTTAAATATCCTTTCATATAAACTCACCTCAGTTAAGACAGGGTCCATTTGCATAGCACTCGCCTACACACTCGCCTCTACCAAACTGCACCCTCGGATTATAGCAACTGTGCGTGCTTAAGGCTTAAGCTAAGACTATTTGAAATCACCATTTTCAAAGAAACTCACCGCAGTTGAGACAAGAATCATCCGCAGAATGCACACACAATCGTCTCCGCCGAACTGCGCCCTCAGGTCATTGCAACAGGGCATGCTTAAGGTTTAAGGAAAGACCCCTTTTAGTAAAAACTCACCGCAGCTGGGAGAGGGTTTTACTTCATAGCGATCGCCTACACATTCATCTCCGCCAAACAGTGGCAAAGTGTCATTGCAACTGCGCATGCTTAAGGCTTAAGACTAGATCCGCTTTCATAGAAACTCACCGCAATCTGGACAGGGATCATCCTCAGAACGATCGCCCACACAATCCGCTCCTCCAAATTGTGGCATTGGGTCATTGCAACTGCGAGAGCGCTGTCGATCACACGTCTCTGTGTCGCATTCGGACCACGTAGACCAGTCGGAGAAACCGCCGTCGACTAGAAATAAAGAGGAAATAGTGAAAATATGAAAGTTATACAACGACATGGCCTTATACAACATCATTTCGAACTCCCAAAAAATCACGCGAGCAAAATAACCCCACAGCAACTAAACGATATCGGTTCACACGGCACCTCACGCGCCTGGCTCTCACTCCCTCCATCATCCGGAGTACACGGCACTCCATAACTAGGCACGGGGCTACTTTATGTTTGTGTGCGTGTTTGCGTGCGCTCTCCCCCATCCCATCCCAATCAGACCAAGATATCATGACACTCACCCGGGTCACACGGCACCCCACACGATTGACTCTCGCTCCCTCCATCCGCTGGAGTACACGGCACGCCATTATAACGCGGTACGGGATCACTACATGTACGTGTACGTGTTTGCGTGCTCCAAACGTCGCACTCTTGGCACGCGCCCCAATCAGACCATTCAGACCAGCCACCGTTGATGGGAGCGGGAATTGCGCAGTCGCTGCCGTTTACTACACAGATAATGAATGATGTGATTTATTTCAGGACATCGAATGCATATTTGTGCAAATATGTATTTCAAACACTTATTTATTTTTTTAATGAACGAACATAGTTTTTTTTCACATTTTATTTTGTCTTATAAACTGACATATTTTATTATTCTAACTTATTTTATTCAAACAATTTTCAGCTCAAAATGAACCTCAAATTTAGATTAAAATGTCCCGAAAATACAAATTTCATTGTCTCAACGCGAAAATCTGACTTTTTCAGTGTGCATTAGACTAGTTCCTGCCTAAATTCCTGCCTTCTTCTCATTTCCTCATGATTTCTCTAAACGATACATCCTGACAGTGTACTTATTAGTCTTGGTTACCTATCTCGCAATCATCTTCATCAATGTATCCATCACAGTCGTTGTCCAGTCCGTCGCCAAGGGTACCGTTTGTGGCTTCGCAAACCTGTTGGACAATTCAACGTTCCTATTATAGGGAGTTGTAGGGATTATTATATATTATTTCCAATTGCTATATATGAGATATGATTGATGAAATAGCCCCGATTACACAACACCTCATCGTGAGCTCATGCTGACCTAAATTTACACATTTGAGCTCAGCAAGAGGTCATGATGACGTGTTATAAAAACTGGGAGGTTACCAAATCGGCAGGACACGATATTTTAATGTCATAATTGAAAAAGGCGTGACCCAGCTTGCATAAAACTGATCACGACCTCATGTTGGCTACCGTTTGAGGCTTCGCAAACCTGTTGAGCAATTCAACGTTCCTATTATAGGGAGTTGTAGGGATTATTATATATTATTTCCAATTGCTATATATGAGATATGATTGATGAAATAGCCCCGATTACACAACACCTCATCGTGAGCTCATGCTGACCTAAATTTACACATTTGAGCTCAGCAAGAGGTCATGATGACGTGTTATAAAAACTGGGAGGTTACCAAATCGGCAGGACACGATATTTTAATGTCATAATTGACAAAGGTGTGACCCAGCTTGCATAAAACTGATCACGACCTCATGTTGGTCAAACATTACCTGATACGAGATCACCCTGAATTCATGAGGTTTTGTGCAAGATGGGGAGGCTGTAAAGACCGTGTATAGTAGAACTATTGTTGCATATTATACTCTTCCAGTGAAATTCTACAGTACGATAAATTCGGTTAGATAAACAGATGAGGCGAATTCATTGCAAATCAAGAACGGCATTTCTTATTCACAATTCACTTTTACAACGCAATTTTAGGATTATAATATGTACCTGGTTGATGGGGGCCAGTCGATACCCGGCCGTCGTTGCATAGGTCTCTCGATCGCCAAAGCCATAGAGAAAGGCGCCGAAGACAACAGCGGTCGATTCGTGATTAATCCGATGAGTACCAGTCGAGGAGATATTGAAGGAGCCCGACACATAGGTGGCACCTGCGATATTTTATTATTTTTTTAAAGCATGATCCTAAAATATTAGCATGATATTCACAAGCTTACTTCGTATCTCTCATTTTCAGTGTGTTTAATCGAAGAATCAAATATAAACTAAGCATTTTATAAAGGACAACGCGAATACAATAATTAAAATAAACAGGGAATGTTTAATGAGCTACCGATTAAAGATCAAAAGTTTAAAAAATGAGAGTGATGAAAAAATTTGATTCCAGAACGAAATTGTGTACAAATATATAACATGAACTAAAGTAGAACTCGAACTCGTTAACGCGGGCAAGATTAACTCAAATTATCAATACCCCTTATGTGTTAAGACCAGTTTTGCACTACATGCCATAAACACGAGGCATAGAGCTCGCATTTTAGCATTGAGATGCATTGAGTTAGATGGGAGAACATGAGGGTGGGGTTGTTAAAAATTAAATATTGAGTTTAATAAATCATATAGCGGCGTAATTTTTGCTGAAACGTTTGTGTGAATTGTGTCCCCAACGTTGCAAGATAAGAAAACTGTAGAAAACCATTGATTTATACCTGAAATATCCAATTTAAGAGCCGAAACAATGTTTTTAAAGGAATCAAAGGTACTTTTGCATGTATAAATTATCAAATTTAACCTTATAATCTAACCTTATAATATGATATAATTCTAAATATCTTTTTATATCGATTATTATTTTTGTACATATGAATTATAATGCATAATGAATTTATGCTAATTAAAATCAAATTATTTAGATATGATATCAGACAAATAATCTTTATACGATTAGTGCAATCATTATAAAATGTTTAATAATCTATTGTCTCAGCATCAAGGTTATATTCGATAAATAGTTTAATAAAACGACCCATGAAAATCATGGATCCCTTATCAAAGTTAATTAAATGCTTGTTACTCCGAAAAAAAAAGAAAAAAAATCTGAGAAAAAAAATCTCTTCGACCGAAATAATCCAGTTGAATATACGCGCAACAAAGCGTTTAATTGGGATTCGGATATGAATTAAAATAAAAATAAAATAGTTTATTCAGACTAGAACTTTCATACAAGGTGTTGAAATAACGAATTGAGAAAACTCCCATGGAGAAAACCCAAATCGGAGAAAATGGAGAAAGCCCCAAAATCGTTTGCTCTCAATTGGAGAAAACCCCAACATTGAACAATCTTATTTTTTATTACCTTTATTATTTTATTAATCCATGCTTGATTCACACGACGTTGGTAATTTTAACAAAATATTGTCGTGAGTTAATGGTTTTTTCTTTGTATTTTTATGCCCGTTATCCAGTGACCATAAGGGTCAGTTGCAATAATAAATGTTTGAGCTTAAATGCATTTATGAATGATTTTTTTTATAGATTTGATACATAAACTCCACGTTGTTTCAAATAAAATTTTCAATTTTTTAACATTTTTCTTTTGTTACGAAACTCGCCACATTGATTTCGAGAAGCTCGCTTTTCAATGTCAGTGTATGTGCTAATAAATGAGAACTTACAAAGAAAGACAGATTTATTTGTAACAAAAGGAAGCGGATAAAAGATGTAAATAAATAAATGTGTTTATCTTGAAGGTTTGGGACAAAAGATGACAAGAAAATATCAACATATTTATTTGTGTACCAGATCTAATACACACATCTTATACACATCTAGTAATACAACTGCGCACCGCACACACAACTGCATGCTCAGCCGTGCCTCGTGTTAATGCAAATAGCTCTTATCGTATGAGCCTTATTGACTCGAGGTGGTGATTCCAAAACCTTCTTATTAAGGACTTATAAATGTCTTATAAAACAACGACTAACTTAATTTATGGTTAGACTCTACCCAAAATAACAAGGATTGATGGTCAGTCCAGAAGATTTTGAGTTAGCGGGGTACAAATTAGTTTAATCAATAACACTATCTTGTTCTTACCTATATATGTATCGGAGCCCTCTACAGTCGAGAATATACTTTCGTCGATCGGGTCACCATTGTACCATAAGCCACTGGCGTCAGTTTCTTTGATCACGAGTGTGATGTAGTTGATATATATACTGGTAGCTGAACAAAAATTATTAAAACTTTGTAGACATATTTGGTTAATAATTTGAAAATTGTTGAGTTAAAACAGGTACAAAATAAGACACATTGTAAATATTTCCTTTATCACACACAATCCTGTATTAAAAATTGTTCTGTTATGCAAAGCCTAATGATCGTAACGTTCTTGCGTTTACTAATAAAACGTTTTATTGTCTATGTATTTTTTTCGTCAGCAATCGCATTACATAGGCAGGGTTATGTGAATAAATATGCTGATTAAATGTTTCGTGTTCAAAATCCAAACAAATTACAAAAAGTGTTTGTAGCTTTTAGAGGAGAATATTGTTTCAAAAATGGGACCTCACTCCCCCCATTTTTACATGACATTTCAGGGGGGGGAGGGTCTTTTTCTGATATGTTGACACATAATACGAAGGATAGCGCAAGTACCCTGAGGATGGCGTAGAAATGCGACGTTATGATGATATGGTGCATGCGATTAAACATGCTACGTTTTTACTATATGCAAGACCATGTTTTTTTGAACTGCCAAAATACCACTATTAATTGACCACTACATATAGTAAATATGTATCGGGGCTTATCATCGAAATGGTGTTTTCAACTGAAGTTGTGTCATATCGCATTGATCAAGGGTCACCTTATGCATGTTTAATATGATATTATCATCACGAATAATTGCTTAATAATGTTTAGTTCTTTAATCTTAGTTGCAAACCTGACTCTGGCGTTGCAAATGTAGTATCGGTCGTGAACTGGTAAATAGACGGAATAATCTCCATCGACGGGTCACCATTCTCGCTCCCTGTGACGCCGCTCTGTTGAAACTGTACCACAAAAATCGGCTTAGTCGCCACACATGTCGCAACTAACCCCGCGTCCGCATGCATCAAATAAGCATCACCCGCGTTATCCAGTGTAATATTCTCAACAACCGTATCTCCGTCTCGAATAAGGATATCCGTGTCCGCCTCCGACGCAACAAATTTATACTCATCGCCCGGGGTTCGCGTCGGCACCGGAGTCAGAATGAACGTCAGCCCCCATGTGTTGACCGGCGGAAGTTGCTCGACTAAGTGGTCCAAGGGATTGTTGGCGTTTGGCCACGTGACACTGCATTTCCGGTTGCCACTGA
>LQRL01152973.1:2900-27794 GCA_001703475.1 Hydroides elegans
TCAATTTTATTGAGGGAATTATTAATAGGAAATCGTATTGAAATGTCCGCAAATATACTGGATGTCACACAAACAACTCAATTAATCTCTGACACATTTCTCAATCATTGGCCACCCATATACTAAACATAGCGCGGGACCCAGTAATATTTTTCTTAAAAGCTTAGAAATCCTTTAAAAACTCGTTTTTTGAATATAACTTTTTTATATATATTCCAAAAATATCTATATTTAAGAAAAAGCCCGCCTTTTCCATTAGAAATTTGCAACAGTAAAAATTTTTAAAATTGCAAAACCAGGAGCTGAGATATAAGCCCTTAAAGTGTACCAAATGGGGTGCATTTTACATTAGTATGAATACAAATGAATGTTTAGTTATTACGGTAAGACATTCGAAACTAAATTCTTGTTGTATAATCTTATTTTATTTAATTCTTTCTAAAATTAGAGTTTTAATTAAGACGTTAATAAATATAGCCTCTTACCTGTAAGACGTTTCACCATGACGGTGGTCTTAGAGGCATTGTACCGGTCTGTAAGCTGTCCTAAATGATGATTTCCTATTTTGCCTGCAATTGATATATATCAATAATTATTGTTTTAGTATATTTATTGGTTCGTTAAACTTATCACGCGTTAGAATAATTTTAAGGTAATTTATTTGAAGGTTTACGTGATTGAAAGTGTGTTAACGTATGCAATTCAGATTGATAAATGTATCATGTCGCGTCAGGTCTGACGTTTGCATCCTTAAAATATATGGAAAAAATATAAATATACCTGACATCATAAATAGATTATAAATGTGTTAGGTACAGTTTGTGCATGACATTCTGTAAAGTAAACATAGCCCATAAATATAGGAGCGTCACACATTTTAAACCCTCAAAATAAAATGCAACTAATTAAATTCCTTTTTGAAGAAATGGTATTAAAACAAACACGTAGCATTACATGTTTTTTCTTCTTAATTTTCCTTACCTTCATGCATGAGCCTTCCTAACACAATTCTCTCGTCATAGAGCAGAACCTGCTCGACGCGGTATTTGAGTTCGGGTGAGATGACGTCGAGCACTGGCGGACGCTGCATGGGGTTAAGGTATGATGAGGCACTGCCCACACCTGATGGGATAAAACCGTTGAACATGAAATATTTAGGATTAAATACAATTAACCAGTTTGTTCTTCACAAATAATTGCTATGAAACAAATTATTCATGTTTATGAAGATTGTATCAACACTATATTTTACATTTTACCGCGTTACATACATTGTTAGTTCATCCATGGCATCAACCTAAAACCCCATCGCTGTTTTAAGCGTCACATTTTGAAACGTCACCAAAAAACCTAAATTTGACTTGACCACCCATACCATGCAGTCTAGGTGCAAACACACTTCACAGATAATGCTTTGATTTAAATCTTACCATTCTGCTGTTGCCTGCTACTCGGTGGCGGCAGTGTCTGGATAGCCCTTGGTGCAATCTCGGGCTTCTTCTCCGTATTCAAAGTGGGGAAATGGTTCATATTGTTACCATGCCCACCAGCCCTTTGGTCGTAGGCATTGATGACGCTTTTCTTCTTCTTGGCCGTGTGGATGTCCTCTGAAGGGTATGGCATGTGGTGGTCGAATTGGTCGAGGTGTGGTAGCTTACCGTTCTTCCGGTCCTGTGGGAGAAATTATTATATGTAAATTATATTAAAGGAAAATTGAGAGCATTTTTCTAATAACTCAGATATGAAAACGTGTCGGACGTCAGTTTATGTTGTGATTCAAAAACCACATTGCTCTTACGCCAGACAACTCTGATAATTTTTCTAAGTTCCAAATAACCAGCAACTAAATCCATAATTCTAAAGGTTGAAATAAATTTGAGGATGAAAGTCATTCAATACACATGCATTACGATATGTCTCAGTAAGGACATTGCATTCAACATTTGTACTCATTATTCTGACTCTTACCTTCTCCCGTTTCTTGCGCCTACAGCATATAACACAGCACACAATACACGCGATGATGATAATAAGAAGACCAAGGCAGCCGAATATGACGCCGTAGCGGAAGGCCTCGTTGTCCCAAAAAGAGTGCTCGTACTTGAGGTAGCCGGCGACGAACACAATGTTACCCACCGAGATCTAGAGGAAAGAATGGGATGAAATTGTTATTTGGTTAATGAAATATTGTATGGCGTAGTTATGATATCCCACTGACAAGGTGCATAAATTAAAACGTCACTGTTTGAGGCGACGTCGATAGGATAGTCATATCATAAAAACATAACATTCATCGTTACAGAAAATAAAATACATGGACATTACCGTCATTAAATATAAGTAACAACAAGCTTACTATTTCAGAACATAAACAATAGCAAACTTACTGTGACAGCTGGCGCCCCATCCTTGGATCCACCAAGACCCTTCTTTGGTTGGCTATCAGGTGGTTTACAGATGATGCGATTAGTGGTCAGTTCGATCGATTTGCATTCCTTATTGCCGACACGCATGATGTAGTCCTCTTCTTGGGCGCCGTAATCCAGGCGATTGCCCTGAATTATAAGAACGATTTAATTAATATAATTATCTGATTGTTTTGTTTCTCATTACAATGTGCTGTATAATATAATCAGTGTACATATACAAATAAATGTTACTTCAAAGAAAGTATATAGTTTTTTAACGTTGAAACATACAATGGCACTAAATCATTATTTAGTTAATAGCTTATGTAGTACAAGTATAGGTAACGTGTTATAAAAGTACTACTTAAAATAGTACATGTAAGTTGTGATACCACAAAGAATGACAAATCTGTAAAAGGACCTAATTTCTCCATTTACAAAGTAATTACAATATATAAATGTAGTTAACTTACCTTGACATCAACTTTGTCATCATCGAAGGGCCAATACGGCCTATAGTTGGTCACTTCATCATCAAATTCCTCGAATTCCGGATTCGTATACACATTTAGAATGCCCATTTGTGGCAACGCCTCGCTTAGATTTTTATATGTCATCACTCCATCAAGTTGAAAACCAATGTAAAACTGAAGACTATCCGAATTGAGTTCGTATCCCAGTGAGTCCGTGATATCTACTTGGCGTTTGATTCGATGGCCGCTTTTGTCAACGTGGCTATCACGTGACAGGATAGAGATATCCGCGACGGTTTGTGACAGAGAAGTGTCGCGTTTTCTTCGGCGAGCGAGGGCCGATGCGAACTCGGGCGGGAGATCGATGGCCGGTGTGGGACAGAGCATCTGGTTGGTTGATTCAACTTCGCAAAGCTGTTAAGTGGGAAAGATATATAGCATATAATGTAAAAGGAAACATATGAACATCTTTCTTAAAACCCTACATACCATGGGACGTGAATGAATCAATAATTTGCACGAATATAGGTTTTTGTCTAGTATTACATGATCAATGCATGAAATTATGTGCTAAATAATTTCATTATCATTAATGGAGTGTGTCGTGTTCAATAATACAAGAAAATGTCATTGTGTATGCAACCGAACATGCTTAAAATCTTAACTATTCTTAAAACCTGTCATACCGAATCGAACATGGAGATGTTCTCTTCACCAGACTCGAGTGTGTGAACCATTGTTACTTCGAGGTATGGAAACGCAACGGAATTCAGGTACTCGCCAGTCACTGTCATTGCAATGCCACCGCTGTAACATACAATATGGATGAAATAATTAAATTATAATCCCTAACCTACAAACATGATAACTGTTAATTGCTAAAAGGTTAGGAACGTAAATGGAAGTTTAAACTTTGCCTTAGTCATTACATAAATGCAATAATGTGTGAATCGACCACATTCCCGTACATGCATATATTTTTTTCGTTACCATTCAATGTTTAATTTCAGCAATTCACCGTGCACCTTCTTTACTTATTGTACCCTTAGTGACGAATTACATTCGATTAGATTGATCTTTATCAAGTCCAAAATAACATTTTCTGGCATCCACCTAACAATACTCCTAAGTGGCTCCACGCCTTCAATGACCGGATCCTCCATGTACATGAACATATCCGGAATGAGTTCGGTCTCATCTTCGAGTGTGACCTCAATGTTCAAATCGACGTTTTTCACGGCTTCGTTGGCTGCACCAAGTGGTTCAGTGGTGCACACGAGTTGAGTGGCATCGCTGTTTAGAGCAATTAAAGGAGGGTTCGTTAAAGTGTTATTGTTATACAAGTTTCGTGTCACGTTTAGCTAGTGATGACTACATAAAGGCTTAAACTTTATTATTTTTCTCACTAGGATAATGATGCTAATGTGCTCGTTATATTAGGCAAAGTTTCTGGTCAATTCTAATCTTCAATAATGATTGCTAACATACAATTTAGCATTACATGAAAATCATTTAAAGTTGGTTAATTTAAGATTATCCACCGATTCAGTATCATACCTGATAGTGTCATTGATGGGACAATCGATGTTAATGATTCCTATGGTGACCGTTGCCTGGCTAGGATCTCCAAGAAATCCACCAAGAATTGATATCACGGTTCCTCCAGATTCAGGACCGAATGTTGGTATCAAATCGTCAATGTAGGAAATCTATGGTGGATAAATACCGTGTTCATGTGATCAAATAAAATCACAAAAAATAGTTGGGTTTAGGGTCTAGTTATACTATAACTGCACAGATACAGTCTTGCAAAGCTTTGTTACAATGGAACACTTCTACGTGCACTACCAACATAACCACCATAGAGATTCATCGTTAATTTCTAAAATATGTTAAATCATAGGTAAAACATGATTACATGTATCAAGAGAAGCCTAATTATGAAAATGGAAATATAAACCTATAAATTGTATAATAACATTAAATAACTCAAACCAATATACTCACACATTGCCTGCCTCCTCCCTCGACATCTCCCTCGCCCTCCTTGCAAGGACATTGACCCGTCTGTCCATCACAAGTGCCGTTGTCACTTGAGCCTAATTCGTTGCACTCGCACGGGTCACAGCCGTCGACGTTGGCGTCCGAGAGGCCGAAGTAACCAGACATGCACCTTGTAAAAATTATTTCGATAAATAATTCATTAAACCGCAGTATTAATTACATGTACACTCCAATCTTATGTTGAAATGATAGGTATCCCAATTTAAAGAAAGAACATAATAGTATTGTGGAGTCTCTATCGACACATTTTATGGAAATTATATTATAAAGGACGCGATATCTGAAGGACATGCATGGTGTAAGTTTTAGATTGATTCCTTTTGAAAATTCACTATGTCAGTCACCGATCAGACGTCGCTGCGACTTCAATACGACGTTGCGACATGTTATATATAGAACCACATTACAACGTTCTTTAAACGCCCCGACGAATACCCTATCGATTTGCATCACTTAATAGAAAATTTGCCCAAATGCTACTTACGTGTCACACATTAGCCCTTCCACACGCGGCTTGCAATCACACTGTCCAGAATCAACGTCACACGTTATCAGTCCATCAACAGTCCCCTCAGCATTGCAGTCACATGAAAGACAACCGAAGTTCTCTGACCCACCGAAGTCATACGAGAATTCCTTGCATTCACCGCATGTACGCCCCTCTGTGTTCCCTTTGCAGTCGCATTGGCCTCCTGAAACAAATCAGAACAGAATATATTATAATTTGATAACACATAAAATTGACATTTTTGTTATTTTTACTTGATTAATGAAATTCAAATTCTAAAAATTTTGTTTTTATCTGAGGTGCATTTAAAATAGGACATATTTGTGAATGATGTATGCCCTTTGTGAGCCTCACATTTCAATACATGATGTTTAAATTTCGTCTCGGCCTACCTATTTGTGAACACTGCTGCGAATCACGTGCCCCTTCTTCGGAACACTCGCACTCATGAGTACACCCATTTGCTTCGAAATCCGCTTCACTCAGCGCATAGAAGCCATCTTCGCATGTATCACATGTAGTTCCGGTCACGTGGGATTTGCAGAAACAGGTGCCCGTGGTTAGGTCACATGATGTGTTTTGAGCCGTAGGGAAATTGCAGCTGCATTCTTGGCAGCCGTCCGCATTTGAAGAATCGAGGTTGAAATAACCAGCTTCACATTCGTCACACGCTCGACCTATATAATTGGAATTATAATTATTTATTTTAATGTGCTTTAAGTGATTCATATCTACATTACTCGGAATTAGCTAGAATCTTCACGGCTAACAGAACAAGACTAATTCAGTACACATTCTGACCGCATGGATCTATTAAAACTAAATATACACTGTCTTACCGGAAGCATGTGTTTTGCACGTGCATTGGCCGCTTATAAGATCGCACGTGCTGCTGTCGCCGGAAGTACCGTCTTCTGAGCAGGCACAAGGCAAACAACCTTCCGGTGCGTCTCGCTGCAGGTTATAGTAGCCAGCCTCGCATCTATATATATATGAAAATAATCAAGAAAATTATTATGATATAATGCATAAATTCAAAAAGTAACGGACATGTATGTATAACGAATAATGCCAAATGAATAATAGTCTACACATGTAGAAGTCTGGTCTTTCAGTAATTAATAGTAGGAACAATAACAAAACAGCATCTGCATAAGCATGTGAAAACAACTTCAATTTGAACAAGCAGGTTATAATAGACTTTATTGTTAGATTTGGATATATAAAGTAGGTTTTGGATTAATAAATTGTGGTTATTCTACTTACGCATCACATCTATCTCCGACCACGTTCGGTTTACATCGGCAGATACCCGTGGCCTGGTCACATGGCACTTCGAGATCAATGACACCTGGAATAGAAATAAATATAAATTGCTGCTTATTAATTGACATGATAAATTATTAATAAAATATTTAAAACAATATTGAATTTTCAAAGTGTTGCAGTAATGTAGATTCTGATTATCGCTGAGTATTTCAACGAGTACCCGATACCTGATCTATGTCATGTAGCTAATCAATTCTGTGAAACGATACCCATATTAATTATTTGATTGAAATAGTAAAACTTGTTATACTTGTCAATGAATAAATAAACGTCAAACAATCTTCGAGGCTCACCATCGAGGTCACAATCACAGAGTTCGCAACCATCTGGATTGCTCTCTTGCAAGTTGTAGTATCCGGTCGCACACGTGTCGCACTGTAACCCTTCCACGCGCGTCTTACATGAACACTGACCAGTTGCCTGCAAGTCGAAACAACTTTATTATATGAATAATTATATACAACAATCTGATTAAAAATCAGGAACTACTTTTAGTACTAACAATAGATATAACATAAATGTACATGTTTGTTGTATTATTGCATTTGTGTTATCAATGACATTTTTATTTGTACCCTCAAAAAGTTATTCGACAAGGCGTTTAACAAAGGCGTAAAACGTTGTTATTGTTGTAATTGCTTAATGCGAAAAGGAATAAGAGTTAAACGACACATGAAGTGCATTCGTTACCTCATCACAGGAAGTGTCCCCTCCGACGGTGCCATCAGTGTTGCAGCCACATGAGAGACAGGGCGCTGGGTAGGGAGCCCATTGCTCAACCAGCCTGCGATAGCATAATATATTTGTAATGAATGTTTATCTTTATATAATTATTTAATAGTAATTATTAATTGGATATTGTTCTTAAGTGTCTGAGGACAGATTTACATCTTTAACAGTTACATAATTCTATTTTCGAGATAGAAGACTGAAGACATATATCTTTATAATATATTCTAATCTAAATGTATACTCATTCTACTCACTGGTAAGTGTCGTCTTCACATGAGCCACAGTTGTCGCCCTCAGTAAAGGAATCGGCGCGACATTGACATTCGTAGGATTCGCTAGAAGACAAGTCGCAACTCAAACCGTTGCCATTGCAGTCACACCTAAGCAATGAATTGAAGGAAAGGAAATAATAAAATTTAACAATATAGTCAGCTATTTGTTTTTTCTATCATCATAATTAATACTAGGTTTTATTACAAAGTGATTCATTACATCACTTTTAGATTTAGATTCGAGGTAAGGCGAACATTTTACATTAATAATTTCAATTTCACATGTATAAACAATATCCAATGATGTGGTGCTCGGAACTTGTCTTAGTAATGATCGAGAATCAAATATAAATCCATAAACTATTGAATGTACCAATTCTTAAACTTACGTTCCGTTGACTTTGATTTCATAGAGCCCCTGATACATGTGGTTGTTCAAGCTGACCAATGGATGACCCCTCAAGGTCACACGAAGTTTCTTGGCGCGAAGGAATTGGTGAAGGTCTGCTTGCATTAAGCCCTGGTCGTTAATCCACTGACTCCTTCCCGCTAAAAGGTCGAAGGTCAATTCACCTCCGGAATAAGTGAGAACGGTATTCGGTCTGAAAGTATATGAATTAAATTATATATTTAAACAATTCGTGAATGTGTGCTAAATACCTTTATTTTATGTTTCCTCGTAAGCGACTGTTTGCAGATTAGAAATGAGTAATTATGTGATTTCAAAAGAAAGTCATGTTTATTGATATATATGATATATATGTTGTGTTAGGATTCCTATGTTGAATTGCAATTGTCAGGAATGCCAATTAACATTAATTACAGTCAGAGTGAAAGTAATCCGCTAAATTTTATTCAGCGTAAGTAATTAAAGTTGTCATCAATGCAATGCTCATTAAATTACATCATCATTAATCATTCTGCATTTATGTGAATAGAATTTTTTTTCAATTATTTAACTTACTGAACGATTTGTTTACAAATAACATCATCAGCCGCAAGCACGGGTGATTCCTCCGGATATCCGGTTCTGGATTCACAAGAATCCGAATACAGTTGCCAGTCTTGCCATTGGGAAGAAGTGTTATTCATTCGCTCAATCTGAACCACGCTCGGGAAGGGGCTGTAGAATGTGATGACAATGTGACGAATCTATAAATAGAATAAGAATGATTCCCGATTTTAGCCGATACAATAATGAATAGCATAATTGATAAAAGTTAAAACTATATATCTTCGTTATTATATAGTGGACAAATCAAAAGTATTCCAAAAATAGCTGTCACAAATCAACATATACTATTATCAATTTTTATTACCGTACTCTTTTGCGCGTTTACGCCATTTGAGATTATCAATCTATACAGTTTATTTACAGTTGCAAAGATACCAAATGAATATCATATTCTAAGTAAATGTTGATTATACAACTTGACATTCTTTTAATGATGATACCTCATAAATTTGCTCCAGATCTATCTCTATTTTGACCTCCTCCTGCCCAATATTAGAAATCCACGGAGTATCTATTCTTCCGTCATTGATAAACTGTATTGGATACGCTTCCCTGCAAACAAAATTTGATTTCATGAGGTTATTTGGTCAAAACTTTGCAAAAAATGTATACTTGCAATAAGCTTTCTGAATACAGCATAACAACAGTTGATATGTACAGTACGTCATCATTATGATTAAGTCAAGGTATTCTGAAACAGAGATACATGTACATGTACATTATATTATGACCTTTGCCCAACTTCAACCAGCTCAAAACGTTCGGCGTCATAGCCAAAGAAGAACATGAAATGAGTTTATTAATCGAATTCTTTTTTTTTTTTGGTAATGAAACAGGCATATATATATATTTTTAGAGGGTTGAAGCACTAACGTTTGTATACGATACTGTTGCACACCGCCTTGACCCGAGTCGCCTGGGTTCCTCAAGCAAAACAAAGGATCGTCCTCCGATAGGGTCGGGTACCCTGCAGGACAACGGCATTGACTCTGGATGCGCGTTTCCGGTAAAGTGCCTGAATACATCTCCATCACTTCTCTGAAAAGCGGGGAAAGAGTATTCTAATTACTCCGATGTATTGACCATTGTTGAACAAGTGTTTAAACTTCACAATAAAATGATCAAGAAACTATGGGATTTATTACAAAGAGGGGTGAAAATGCAGGCATTAATCAATATAATATATATATATTTATAGTTTCTATATATGTATTCATAGTAATATGAATTACCTGTTCGAAAGCACACGGAATACAATGTTGAAGTCGCCTAAGAAACCTTTGAATGTGCCATCACCTAAAAAATAAATGCAAAACTAAGTTTAGTTTTGAATCGATTCTCCGATTTCCTTTTGCAGTTATAAGCAAATTTTAAATGGTTAACTGTATGTCTGATGCCATGCTACCGTTTGAAATTGTATATCATTTTCTTTGAAGCGAAGAGACAATTATGGCATGTTTTATAATATTTTGAAGGTCAGGGTTTTGACACCTTTCGTGTATATGCAGTAAATTATAAGACAGAAAATGGCCACCAGGCATTTAGTTTCAGTTGAGGTAAAATTCTTTAAGACCCAGAATTATTTTTTGAGAACAATATCGCATTTATACTTGCGCCTCTAAAGAAGGTTACAAATTGCAAAAAAGAGATGTTAGAATATGAATTTTGAATAACACTACGGATCGACTAGTATATTTTACCTGACGAGGTCTGACCCATTTTGATGGTTCTTACGAGCTGGCGCGATTCGAGGTGGTTACCGTAATCCGTCGTATCCATTAATGTTCCATCCAAGTACATCGACACAAAGCGAAAGCCCGGCTCGGGATAGGAAAGAGATACTGCTTCTTCGTAAATCTAAAAATAAAATATATGTTCTAATTAACGATAAAAATAAGTGTTATAATATAATGGTCAATATTCACATATCCCCCTTATCCCCATATCACGAATCCCCTTTTCTACGACACAGGCACTCGACTTCGAAAGGACGTTGACATCCAGTCATATAGAAATGTTTCATGGATTTAACTTAACTTTACGGCGTCAGACGTAAGTTGGCACATCGTTGTTTCTTCGTCCGCGAAATGAGGAATCGAGATCAGGAATACTTTTATATATAATTAATTCACAAAGTCCTTTCGATGTCACATGACATCCGGATAAGTGGTTAATGACCCGTGAAATGCCAACCGAGCGGATCAAGCCCCGTATCTTTCGCATGCTTTTTATGCTGTTAGGCATGTGATGTTATTGATTAAAGGTTTAGCCATTTTTTTCGAATCATTTTCTATTTCGTCTGAACGCCTTGTTTATCGTTGATTGGTCATTCGTGAAGATAGAATTGAATATCACCTTTCCTTAATTTATTTGTTGGCCATCATGATCATCTACAACATTGACTGAGAAAGGCAATATTCAAAATTTGTAACTGACGACGTCCCTATAGTCGGAAGTAATAAATATATGAAATATGGATTCTCTTAATGGGTCTGTTGCTTTCATATCGTAAATGTAACAGAAAACGAAAGGCCATAAATAGAAGGAACCAAATGGAAAATGTTCTAGACTATAACTGAATAGCATTCAGTATCAATTCATGTAAAGTATTGTCACGTTATAGAATGGTTAATGATGTATTGTGATTTTACCCAATGAACTGTATTCTTATTTGCATGTGCTGTAATGTAAATTATTATGTAATTCGTTTACGTTAATTATTGTAAACAAATAACTGAAAACTTTCATAAACCTTGATTCTAAAGAGGCAACCGCAAATACATGTACATGTAATGTGGAAGGAAGGTATTCAAATAACTTTATTTTTTTTTAAATTAAATGATTAATCATCTTGGTAACAAATAAAGTATTATTGTATAATGACCGCACTGACTGCACTCAACGTACATGTATGGCAAATATAAACGAATTCAAACCTTACATGCCTTTCAACTTTGAACTGAATGAATAACTATGAATGCCTTTGATTGAAGTTTTACGTTAAAGGTATTTTCACATTTTTATTTGTGATTCATTTTTCGAATGGAAGGTGTAGGGGTTAGAAAACGAGTAACCTAAATACCAAGAGACACAAAGTCATTGTGAAATAGTTACAGTTCCTACACTTTATTATAGTCTAATGGTGCGTTCAGCGGGACTTAAATTGGTATAAAACATAGTTATCTCTGCGGAATTAATATCGCTGGGTTTACTATGTTTTATACCAATTTAAATTCCGTAGACGCAGACGCAAAGTCCCACTGAACGCACCATAACGATTATGCAAGTCTCAAAAAAATTTACGATTTATGTTAGACGGTATATTCTTATACACTTTTTGTCACTTTGAAAATCATGTGCAATTTTTTTAAACATTCAAAACATTACAAACGAATACTCACGATTCATCCATATTGAATTACTTCATTGCGACAACGTTTACATTAAATCATTCAATGAGATTAAAATCTCACTTCACTAGATTTTGAAAATGTGCGTAAAGGGAAGGTAATCAAAATATCGTAGTCTACTGATCGTCGTTTTTACGATTCATCAAAAACTGTTTCCTTAAGCGAAAATAAGATGAGCAGTTATGGTTATAGCTTTTATTAGATTCGTTAATAAATGTAGGGAAAATATTCTTTTATCGTGCGATATGCCATTAGAACAAGGACAATAGCCCTATTAGCAAACTCTGTAGCATACGGAATTTGTTAATTTGGATTGGTGTTCCAGACGTGCATTTCCGCATCAATAAATTTTCCACCCTTTATTTCATGCGTGCATTCTTTATCTCAAACCTGTATTGGTTATTTTAAAACTAAATATATTTTATATTCAAAATGGAATAACCTGTTTCCGTTTCTTTTTGCTTTTGAGGCGTTGCCAGTCTCGTAACGATAGGATGGAGAGAGGAAACCGTTTGTCATTCGATTCATGTTCTCAAAATGTTTTATATTCAAGTGTGTAATGATCATATGGTATAATTGTATTGATGAACGAACGGCATCTTTCAAATCTTCAGACCAGCCATTTTTTTGGTAGCCTTAACATGCCCTTCCACTACTCAAAAAGTTAGAAACTACATTGCAATAAGAATTTTGTGAATCCCGGGCCAGGAGGAGAAACGACTGTTTTTCTGTATCGGCCAGAGTAATATCTGGTCAGTTGAACGTGCGCACGTTAAGCTATTCCATATTACTTTATTTTAGATACTTACCGAAAGACCCACGTGATGCCACTCTCTTCGCGGTACGATCCAATCTTCGTGCGTGACGATGACGTCACCAGAACGCAGTTTCAGCTGCTCTCCCTCGAGGTACAGGCGTAAGAGCAGGTCCGAGTTTGTGTCCACCATTTCGTATATCGTACTGTGAAGACAAAATAGTTTTAGTTTTATGCAAAGCCAACGTTAAATTTTGACATTGATTATTAGTATACATTTAGAAACAATGCTACCATAAAAGAACGTTTTCTCACACAAGTTACAAATGACGTTCTTAAAACATATATACCAAACCGCTTTGACAATAGGACAGTGAGTACTATCAAAATATAGTACAGCAATTCTTGCATAAAATGAAGTTATTTAAATCGCTATAGACCATAGCTAACGTAACTTACCCCATTTCACCATCCGCCACATCATGATTCATATAAAAGCTGAACGTGATATTCCATCGATTGTTGAGCAGGAACACGATATTCAAACTGCCCATCAGCGTAAGCCCGCATTCCGCGTCATCCGACGTGCCCTTGAATTCCACCCCATAATTGACCCCATCCGGCCTTGACATTGTGTCACCGAAATCCCGTTCCACGCATGCGCCGAACGAATTGGCACTCGCATAGTCGCCAAGGATATCGAGGATATCGTTCGACGCGATTTCCGATGCGTGTGGACAGTAATCGAAGCATTGACGCTCGAAGCATACTTGTACCGAACCGACCGACGTTTGACTTTCGCAGTAGGTTTCGTATTCTACGTTGTATCCACATGTTGCGTCTGAAGGGGTGATCGATATTGGTTTATCCTGAGCTATATTGAAGAACTCGGGATAAGTCACTGTACACAAGACGGGTGTTAAATTGCATTGACTAATAATAATGATTATTGCACTTAATTTTATCCAGCTGTTTATGTATAGCGGAGTCCGACTACATGAATTTATCCTTGTGTTATACAGTGACTTAGCATTTTTCCTTTGTAACAAAGTCCCATCACTTCCCCTTTTAAAATGTCTACTTTGATTCAAAGTATATCCTTCATGCGTAATATCATAACCCGAACAATTCGAGCAACTATCCAACGTATATTTCACATCACCCTCCATGTTTCTATCGTATGGCCTTTCCTTCCACACCGGCGTTCAATTCATTCGTGTATGACAGAGGGGACGTTTCGCTTGACAGATATCTTGTTCCAGGCTCGGAAAAGGTGTTTGTATCGTGTAGCACTTTGACAGCGGTATATTGATTCACTCCATTCGATGGCGGCAACCTCTGCAAGTGAAATATAATTGCTATTATAAAAGAAACTGTAAAATGGGTAACTGGGAAAATTGCAGGAAACATTGGATTGGATTCGATTGGTTTCTGGTGTACACTAATAATAAATGGTTAAAATGGTCTTTTATATTAAAAGGGACCACTTTAGCAAGCCAGTGATGTGATGAAAAAAGCTTTAAAAATGACTTGTGAAATTTGGTGTTTCATACCAGCTTCTGTGGCATGAAAAGAATGTGTTTTAATTTTCCGAATTGTAACTTTTATTCAAATTCAGTTACGTTTCAGGGTTTTAAACACCAAGGTTGATAGCATGAATCACCCGACATAAAGATACTGTGTCATGCGAAAATAGTTGATGGGGTGTTCAGCTTTGAAAATGGGGGAAAAGAAAACCATGAAGGAGGGTTGCTTGTAAATTATAAACAACCCCATAGTGTTAACAATGGGAATTGAGACCATTGAACGTAAGGTAAAAGTACGACTGTAGAATAGGCATCACAATTGCTTTTGTCTGGTAACGGGAAATGTATTGTGACACAAAGTTAAAATTTCAAAAGATATGTCATAATGTTCTCAAAGATATGTTACTATTGTTACCAGTCTTCTGATGAGAGAAATATATAAACATTGAATCATGGAAACACAAGCTATCGAGGTTAAAGTCCATGTATTTGTTCGTGAATGTCTTTTATTTTATATTATCTATTACGATACATATTCATAAGGTCTTGGATATCTCCTTCTATCAAAGCACAATCTGAAGGCATCTGTAAGAATTCCCGCAAAATCCAGCGAAAATATAACAATTTACATAGCGCCATATAAATTGATTTGGTTATGTATTTTCTTTTACATACGTAGGCGAGCGTTACGGTCAAATAACTTTTATTTTTCATTTAGCGATCGCAGTGAACACGTGAACATGTTATCATACACTTCGACCAAACCATTTAAAAGCTACATTGAGAAGTTTAAAGCCGTTGTTTTTCTTTGACGTTGCAGTACAATATATAGCTTCTTTCTGTATCTTTTCATAGAACAAGATGCATGCCAAGACACTTCAAATAAATTATTTTCTTTTTTCAAAACATGCCAAATGCTCTGACGTTCAATTAGAAAAGGGCGAAATTTACAGTTTCAAAATGAGTTCTTATAAAATACGGGCCGAAGCCTATTCTTTTAGATGCGGATGCTGAAAATAAATAAATTTATGAGCGATAGAGTTGGGCCCGTTATGAGTGGTAACGGGCTATTTCTCGACAGTCTATTCTAACGAGTAATATATTGGTAGATTCATTTGGTTTGGTATATTTGAATACATATGATTCTGCGGTGATTCAATTAGGAAAAGGTTCGAAAATAAATAAAATGCTAATTTCTGTGGTTCTTCATACTTCTCTGTGGAGCAAACGACTTAACGAGGTGGACAATACCAAAGATCGGCTCAAAGATGAGTTCTACAAATTAAAACGTCTGATTAAAACTCCTTACATTATTCAATATTTTAAAGTAATTTGCGACACCTTCGTGTCGACACCTTGCAAATAGTTTATTAGAAGTAAGTACATGTTTTTATATATATTATATATTTGGTATCAAAGGAATCACGAATATTTTGAATCAACCTTGGCCTTTTAATCTCTAAATGGAAGAAATACCTTACCTGTTAATATTTATATGTATGAGGCACATGTTATATCCCTTGGCATAAGTCCAGCTTATACGGTATATTGTTATTCAGTAAATACATATTATTTGAAAATATCCACGGATTAAGTTTTGTTTACTTTATATCTAAATACTTCCTGTCTAGTTTACTCACGCACCATGTGTGGTCAAACATAGGCCAGATTCTCACGTACTCATCGTTTATCCTGCTCTGTTATGAACTGACTTTATATTCTTTATCATGCAATGCTCCTTTTCAGTCATTTTTCCCAAACATTCTGACAATATCAGAAGAATTATTTTGGGGTCCATCGGCATTTTAGACCATGCTTTTATGCAATTCAGGCACCTCAAATCCTTTGCGTCACGACAATTTTATTGAATAGCAAATGACCTGCAATTATACTTATGGTCAGTAACGGCGCTGAAAATGGCCGATACACCCCATTATTGGTTAGCAATTAAACGTATTTATTACGGAATAAATGTAGTAATAATCTTACCACCAGTCTATCATGGAGATCCTTTGCAATTGCATGCAAAGAACAAATATTTTCTACAGACGTTTTCATATGATGATTCAAATTTCGATTTTTATATGTATTTATGCCACCCGCTATCTAATTCTAGATCAAGATCATACAGTCATTGATGTTACCGATGCCCCCGACGGAAGAAGGTAAACGGCGGAAAAAAGGACCCCGTTACAAACATTGCACTGAGACCTTATTATTTTGAATCATTCCTCCCTTTTCTCATGCTTGCTTGACCATTTTGTGTAATTATAGACCTTTGGCCGAGGTCATTTCAGTTCGTCATGGTGTTTTTATAGGGGCGATTTTCAAGTAACGAAAGCGATAATTTGGTAGGTATTTACGATGAGCTTGCAATTCTTCGATTTGCGCGGCATTACATGTACTTTAACCAGGATATGGAAAAGCAATTGCGAACGGCCCGACGGATGGACGGACACTGTGAATACTTTTGCCCATGGCGTTGAGATCATTTTATTTGAAACGTTGAAATGAATTGTAATGATATATGTCAATATATGGCTCATTCTCGTTCAATCATTCGATGTCATATATAATAAAAATTTGCATTGAAGCCAATTTCCACTTGATCGTCACTGAAATATGTCTTTATAGATAAAATCCCTTCCTTATTTCAAAAGCATTATAGATTGATAATATAATGGTTTTTATATCAAGGCCGTTTGATGTTTCGTCTTCGGCTTATTTTTTCTCTCAGAATGTTATGCCACCGGGCGGTAATATCTGGTTAATGTGACATTTAGAAAAATAACATTGTTGTGCTTAAGCCATGCGGCCACCCCATTGTTACTTGTCGCATTTTGACTCAAAATGCTCACGTGCACAATAGACGCATAGCGGGAACGACCATGTGTTGACGCTTCTGTTTGTCAATAAAGTTTTTGTTTTTGTTTTGTTATAATTCCATATTATTTTATTCCTGTTTGTCAACACATGCATAATAGGTTTTCCTTAGAATGAGTCAGAGTAGAAGACCATTTTGTATCTTGGTTTAGTCACTGAGCAGTCTATGTACTGTGTCTAGCCTATTTCTATATTTACTCATGCTGTGTCTATTTCAATAAATGTGAAAAATAAATGCCGTGAAATCAATGTAACGTGTGGATGGCCATCAACAATAGCATACATTTGTTCTAACTCATAATGAAATTATTGCAATCATATTAAGATCGATTTTCGATAGGTCTCGGCACAAAATACAAATTCAATGATTTAAAATAGTCCAATTCGCACTTTAGTTTAGATAATTACAATCATATTGTGCATTAACTATAGAATCTGACCATGTATATCATGTTAGGATTGGTATGCCGGGTAACGCCGGGTAACATCTTTTGGTGATGCCTCTACTTGCCGTTTTGGTTAGTTTTGATTTCATTAGACTCTATAATCTATCGTTTTTTAAATGTGTCCCCTAAGATATCAATTCTTCAAAATCATGTTTGTAAACAAGTGCTAATTGTGGACTTCTCATATCAAAAATGCGTTTGATAGAATCGATAATTCGATAACTTGTACCTGTATTTAGTGGTTGTATTCAGTGGCTCTGTGCGTTTGCAGCTGCGTCTGCGAAATTGGTGTATACTATATTGAACATAGGCGGAACCTGGTTCCGCTGGGTTTACTTTATTTCATACCGATTTCGCAGACGCAGATGAAAAAAAAAACCGCCGACTATGCCATATGACATTATATGAACTAATGACAGTCCGTGTATTTTACATTTATATTAGAGGCAACTTTAGATAAAGTATACTCACCAGAAGAAGTTCAAGGTTTTTTTTCAATCCATTCAGTTAAAAAATATCCTATATTTTAATACATCGTTTTTATCCGATCTGTCATACAAGTATGACCCCTAAAACCTAGTACACGATACGAAAATCCCCATTTACTAAGAAAAAGTATGAAAATATTACATACTTGGCTGATCGCTTTAAGTATGCAAACCCTTTTTTGTGTGTGCATAACCACAGTGAAGTACATGTATAATATTGAGGTTCTTTGGTTTAATAAAAGGGTGTATTCCTTCTACGCTTAAATACATAAGGAATCGTGAATCGGGTCACAAAAAATGAGGCGTGTACCTTACAGGTAGACTATTCCATTGCCAAAGCCTTCGTTATTTGAAAGGAATAACCTTATTTTGTTAAGCATTTATGAATATTTATGTTGTTGCATAATTGAAATTGTCTCGGTTTATTCATATACAAAAGTTCAATGTCTAACGTATAATGCAAAGGTGAAAGGATATTAGACACGGTCTTTTTTGGGGAACATTAGTGCATGCTTTTGAATTCATGGTCTATCATAACGTAGAGTATATTTTCGAATATTGACACAGATAGCGTGGGCTGACATTGTCAGCCCACATGACGTTTCGTTGATACAATGTTATTCATGAATAAAGTTTAACTTTATCGATTTTAACGGTCCAAATCAGATTCAGTTGCTCATAGTAGATTTTTTCCAATTGCATTATTGAGCAAAAAATCACATAGATATAGCTAAACTTCAAATAGTCGGAGTGTCATTTCATTTCATTTTCAATTTTAGTTGTTTTGGACAACTTCAACCATTACAATAAAAATCCAATTGCCTTTTTGTGATATTGTATTTGTTAAAATTAAGCATAATGTTAGGGCTTAATTATTCTTGGTGATAGGAATGAGATCACTTAATATTCAAAAATATCTTTGATCATATAAGTATATCCAAATAATTCTGAATATTTCAAATGATATTCATCTAGTCATTACGTTCTATTTTCATTTTAAGCTGATTGGCAATTGATTGCAATTTTATTTTTGAAAATGTACTTCTATACACACATTCTTTTCAATAAGTCGAATTGCTCGAATTCAATAATGATTCGATGTAAAACATAACAAGATATTAAAAACAAATAGCACTTAAATCACAATGTCATATACACACTTATGACGAATTATGTCCTCGCATTATATGCGTATAGAACGCATACTTATCCGAGCATTGAATACCACATATATTACACAAAAATGACGCGTTCAAATTATGACATCCCATATGGATCGAATGAAGCACTGGGTCATTGAAATTGATGTTGCAATGCGTACAAGTGTTATCTCGTGAGTCTAAACTAATTCCCTCTTGCGCTTCCGTTATGACGCAACTAGGTTGTGACGTTGAACTTGTTGTGGTGACGTCATTTCCACTGCTCATTATATTTGTTCCTGATTGGTCAGTCAATAAAACGCATTGAATCCCTGTGTCTTTTAAAGAACATGCTCTGTCGTTTTCTCTTGATACCATATTGTCGGTTGATATACTTGTGTCGATATTATCGTGATTTGGTTTCGCGTTGTCATATAAGGTGCTGTCTGTATCCGGATTTTCTCCATGTGAAATTATGTTCGAATCGCTATCCGTTGTTTGCACCAGTTCATCAGGTTCTGAAGATGGTTGTTCTTTATTCTTAAGATTCGTCGACATAATCACAATATCCCGATCTTCATCACGAGCTTCTGATTTCGCTCTATGTTGTTGCTCACGAATTCCCGCTCTTAAATTCTGAAGTATATATGCTGCTTTCGGATCCTGTAGTTGTGCACCTGTGATTTCCCAATCGGGCTCCTCTTTTATCCAGATAGGATCGGAGCAAGTGTCCGCATTTTGGTTTTGGCGCGAACGTTGAACGTCGAATTGTTTATCGACAACTTCCCCGATCATAGCCAAAGGCGGAATCGAAGCGACACTCGAATGTGGATGTTGGTATTCAATAGGAACAGTCGCTAAATTAGTTTGCTCTGTCCCAATGACGCCCGAATTATGCACTAATGGGTCGAAGTTCGAGGTTGTATTGGCGGCGAGCTGTGTTGGTGATGATATTGTAGCTGATGGTTTACTAAAATGCGCGCGCCTATGTTTTGTTTGTTTGTGTTGCTTTGTATCTGCACGAGTACTTTGTAGATAGTCGTGAAGCACTGATCGCGAATTTTCATGAATGAATCGTTCGCGGTTGTTTTCGTCAAATTTGCGGAGAAGCGCGCGTAGATTTGGGGAATGAGTATCGGTGTCCTTCGATGGTTTTGGGTCATAAGGCGCACATTGTCTTTCTGCTCGAAAGCGCTTACTGGTAATGAAACGCTGCATATTATGACTGGATAAAGATGGGTTTACGTCAAACATATCCCCTGAAAAAAAAAACAACATATGAGATTTATTATTAAGAAAATGACAGTTATAATTAAAAATAGTTCATAAAAGCCATGGTTAAATCGAACGATACTGTAATTCATTAACAATATATAAGCTATATGCGCACGTTTATAACGGGTTGGTACTTTTGAAAACATATTCTGATTATACGCATTGACAAAATACCTTGTGCTGCTGTCACTGTTCCGATAAGACGATTAACGTTGCCCGAATTCTGATGTTGATAAGATCCATTGGCAGATTCATTGGGTGAGTGAATATCCAACGGAAAGGTTTGATTGTATTTCATCTGCAAGTCATACACATTATTATTCGCTTGTAATTAAGTTGTAGGTAGTATTTCTTTGTTGAAAAAGAAATAAGTTGCTTTATAAAAACAAGTATCTTAGCAAGGGCACGATGCCGTGATGAACTGCACTAAAATATACAATAAATCTATAACTTATTTCATATAGCGCTTTCAGCTTAGTGTTTTTTTAAATATTTGTTTTAAATATTAGATTTAAATGAATGATATCCCACTCCGCAAAGACACGTCCTTACCATGTCCCCTCGACGTCTTTACATGACGTCCTATTTCATTCCTCTACTTGGCCTGTATGAGAGTTTGCCGGGCGTTATTTTTAGACGTCGCTTCGCCGTCCATATCGGGCATCATATTGGTACGTCAAGGGGACGGCAAATTTGCAACGTCATTAGAACGCGATTAATAGCACGTCCTTAGAACGTGTGATTATTGACGTACTCTGGGCGTGTAAATTTGTCACGTCACGAGAAATTCGTCCCATTGACGTCATTTAATGACATAGCTGGGAGGTTTCGTTTTTAACATCTTAGTGATGCCCTAATTGCGTCGCGGACGTCGGAACGTTAAACTACGTGATAAGGACGTCTTGAGGATGTTGTTTGCCGAGTGGGATGTAATAGCCTATTTCAGCATCAACATACTCATCACGTGGTTTTTTATATCAATGACATTGGGGAGCTGAGTAACAATCCCAGCTATGCTTATATTTTATTTTTTATCCATTTCATTTTTCATTTTACATTTATTCATGAAACCATATCCGAGCGAAACATACTGACGAATAAATCTTCAATATGGCACAAAAAGATAATAAATGATATTGGTTGTTTGACCGAAAGCAATTAATAAACTCATAAAGTAACTACAATACATATAGCATATGGTTGAGAAGGTCGGGTTTTAGCTTGAGTGAGATGACCACATATTTGTCTTACCTGCGCGTTAATACCGACACCGATCTGTGTTGTTGACACCACTTTCGAAGCGGAAGCAGACAAATCCATCGCAGTATCCGATTGGATAACCATATCTTCATTGCTGGAGCTCGACGTCATCGCAGTTTCGCTGATGCTAGTAGTGCGAGGTGGTTGAGTGTAGCGAGTCAAGAGTAGTTGGGCGACTGCCGAGTCGCGAAGAGAATCGCTTGGGGTCGCCATGGTTGTCACTTGAGTGAGATCCCTGTCAATGCGGGGATTAATAGTGAGATTTAAACAAAATGTTCAAAATACATTATAAAGTCCCCGCATCCCAAAAACCAATAAAGATTCCCGACAAGGAAAATATATTCTAATTACTGATACGTTTATATCAAATGCACATGAAAACGATGTTAATCGACTTTGAAATAAAAAGCCGTTTTACATTGGCCCAACGGACATACATGTACATGTACACATATGTATGTATAATGTGACCTGTGGGATATGGGAATGCCTTAAACACATTTTATCACTAAAACCAGCAATCTCCAATATTCGCTTTATCCAAAATCCATTTACGTTATTCATAATTGAATTGGTTATTAATCAAAAGCCTAGGATATGGATAGCTCTGCCGTCACCCAAACTACACCTGAACACTTGATCCACCCAAAGCGCTGGACATACCTCAATATCTGTATACTATTTTGAATAAGTGTGTCTTTTAAATATCCGTTTGGTCATTATGCACATATCGCAGGCAATCTACTTATTTCCATTTAATGTTTATCATACAAAATATCACATAAAATATCATATACAAAATATTGTTCTTATACAAAATATAACATAAAAAATGTGGATTCAAACTGTAACTATTCAGTGTGTGATAGCGTCCCGAGCTCTCAAAGCGCTCTCGGCGGCGGAGTCCCTTTCGACTTTGGACCCATGTCTCTCTTGACGTTATCATTGTGGTCTGGTCAAAGTTTCTTCGCTGTTGTCGCACCGATGTTTTAGATGCGAGTCACTCTACTGACATAAATGGATTATATTAGAGCTTTCTATTGATGCATTGTAAGTTCTTTACGCAATATTTTATCATTATTAGATTTCTTTGAGTATGTTCAAAATCACATTGTTGTCAGGTTGTGAAAGAAGATAAGGCGCTTGATGGGCGACGCTGTGAATTATGATTTCTCCGTGAATCGGATTAGGAGGACATATTAAAAATGAACCATTTTCTAATGCATTCCCACCCCATGCATTCGTAAAAAATGATGTTTCTTATAAATATTCGAGTCAAGTATGCATAAACTATGATTAAAGTATAGTCATACCTGGCAACATCTAACGATGGATCCAGACGCGACGTGTGCCTAAAGAGTGGCCATACTTCAAGTTTTTCGCGACTTTTTTAGTGGCCATCAATGTTTCCATCGCTTCAAATAAAGATATATATTTAGGATGTTTGACAAAACATTATGTTTATGATATACATGTATAAGGGCATATCAAGCTGACAAATGATCATACATGCGCTTTTTCCGATCAAGTTTTTGCTTAACTTCTTCTATTTAGCAATTATGCGTTAGATAATAAATATGGTTTAATCTTAGGTAGAAAATATCATAACTCATCATTGCATGTAAGAAACAAATTACCATTGATACGCTTTATATAAATCTTAAAAAGTGTATAACCTCATTTTCTTTAAAAAAACATATAAGGTCTAATTAAATTATTACAAGCATACACTATACTTACGAAGATTGTTATTGTAGATTTCATCGCTCTTTTTTATATCTTAAATATCGGTGCTCTGGATGGAATACTGTTCAATTCGTCATGAGTGGCTAACAAATTGAAACAGTTTGCAGGAAGCGAATCCATCAATTTACTTCGTTCATGGATGGACGTTACTTACGATTCAAGGGCAAAAGCCCAACCCCCATCCCGCACAAAGCCCGTCTCCCAGGGCGAATATCCCTTCCATTTTGATGCACGGAAAAGGGTTTGGACGGATACATAATTATTTACAGAATTTATTTTTTTATGAAATTATTTGATTATTCTGCATTTATGGATGACTTTATTGGATCATTTGAAACCCTCAGGACTGACTGCATTCGTTTAAGGTGTTATTTTGATAACAACTGAATTCCTGTGTAAGATATGAAAACATGTTAATGGGTTTTACTCTTTAAAATATAATTGAAAATAAAACACGTTTTTGATTTTAAATATCATTTATATTTTCTTCGTTATGTAAAACGAAAAAAAAAACATAATTGCTGATGACGGGTCAATAAGAACGATTTCCTATAATATTTATGAGTGAAAGTTTCGCTTATCACAATGACAGACGGAGTGAAAGGGTCCAAATTTCAAGGATTACACCAGATAGGTCGACGTTGGTCGTTGACATACGGCATGTTTCGAAGTCATTGTGAAACAAAGACACTCTACAAAGAGTCAAGTTATTTCTGATCGGTTCAAATCTATTGTACTTTGCCCCTCCTGGTGTTTTATAATGGGCAACCTTACATGATTTACGAATTTATGATTATTTACAATTTAGGAGTGCATTCTTGCATTCTTGCAATTTTCTTATATCATTTTCAACATACAAAAGCACATAATGACATATCCATGAGTGCATAACTGTATTGATCGTGTTTCGCTTTCAACATAAATAACATGTAATGACAACACCTTTTTTGGTCCCTTAAAACAATCTTTTATTAGCAAATTAGAAGTTTCGTTCTTAAGACCGAACGATAAAATAAACTTGTCTCACTTCGAGAGGCATATTATTAAGGTTTTAAAATATTTTATGTTGTTTAAATTGTTTGTTTAGGTAGGTGTTTGATTTATTTATGATATCATTCATTGACTACGATTATGTAAAAAGAACATTTTTGAGAATTCTCCGCATT